>LZPO01116993.1:464627-494189 GCA_001675575.1 Neotoma lepida | reverse complement strand
TCCCTGTAAAGTCAGTTTCTTAAAGCACTTGCTTTCTTCCCTTACATTTCTACTCCATGTATTCTCCCCAGTGTCCTAAGCAACTTCCTCCAAGGCATTTTTCTACTTCCAGCATGTGAGATGGGATTTTATTAGCCATTAATAAAAACAACTTAACATTTTGACTCTTTACTAATTATTTCATGGAAGATAATATGGAGACAAGGCTTTCACTGGTGGTGTTCATAGAGCAGCTGTGAGTGATGGAAGAGGCAAATTCCTGAACTCCACCCTAGAACTACTTAAGTAAGAACCTCTGAGAATTGAATTTGATATTTTTATGTTCTAAAAGTTCTTCCACTGGTTCTGATGCTCAATCAAGTCCAACATTTTTGTATGTTCTTGAATGTACTATAGTCTCTCTAGAATATTCTTTCTCTAAATCTTGTAGAAATTCCACACATGCCTCAAGGCTAAACTCAAATATAACCTCTGTTATAAAAGTCTCCCTGTATAGTCTTCTGTCACTTAAACAAATATTATCCCTCCTATTTCTATGAGTATGGAGAAGAATAAAGGAAAAATGTCACTACTGGGGTTCAAAAGACTAAAATACCACCTAGCTACAGGAAAATGGCTAACCTGTTCTAACTTTATTCATAAGCCTTTATTTTAGGACTACGCAGTCAGATTTATGAGGATTTATTAGCTTTCATTTCCTGTTACTAGACACTTGTGAGAATCAATTAAAAGGAGAAAAAAAATTTTTTTTTGATTATGGCTTCATTCCATAATACCTGGCTCCATTACTTTGCTCCAAGTAAAGGCAAAACACTAGCTGGAAAGGCTCATCAGAGCAAAACTACTGTCCTCAAGGAAGACCGAAAGACAGGAGGAAGAAAAGGAGGAGGAAGAGGAAGAGGAGGGAAGAGGGAAGAAAAGGGAGAAAGGGAGAGAGAGAGATATAATATATACCCTTTAAAGCCATGTTCACATTATCACAAAGACCTACTTCTTCCTATTAGAACCCAAGCTCAATCACTCATTCAGATATGAATTAACAGATGGGTGAGTCCCCTGAAGTGGTCAACACCCTCATCATCTAATCATGTCTAGTACCACCATTAGATAAGGATAAAGTCTTCAACACATGGGATTTGTTGAGCATATACCATATTTCAATCATAACAGGATTTCTTAATTTCTAAAAGAATCCAGACTAAAGAAAATCCTAGGAATTACAACCAATTTTGCTTGTCCCTACTATATGAAAGTCTAAGAGAATTTTCTCAGGGTTGCCTGCATAGAAACTCTTTGAAGCTCATATCCACCTTGCAGCTCTTCTTTAATGTACACTGCTGGTCCCAATGTCTAACTGAATTAGATTATCTCATGACATAGCCTAAGATTTTTTCTTACTTTCATTAATGGCAGATGATACTGTTTCATTATATTCATTGGCCTTTATTAGGATAAGGTAGAAGAAGGAAAAAATTAAAATTAAACTTGCACATACTAAAGAGTTACCAAATGAGAATGTACAAGTACAAAATTTCAAAGAAAGAGGAAGTATGTAGATAAACCTCTACATAGTAAAGGATAGTTATGAAAAAGCATAGCCCACTTGTACTAAAGAGAGAAAAAATGATAAACAGTTACATGTATATACTAAGAAGCCTGAAAACGAATGTCTGGGCATATATGTCAAGACATTAAAATACATGCAAAACAGAAGAAACTAGGACAAAATGGTAAAAACAAGACCAAATAAATGCTTACCAAAGCAAAGAGCTATATAGAGGACATGACCACACCAAGGTACAGGTGAGGGGAAGAGTTTTATTGTAGATATGAGGTAGAGTACAACCAGAAGCATCTGGAAGAGTAAAGAGCAGGGAGAGAAAGTAGTAGACTAAACAGGATGTGGCCACGAGAGGTGAGAGAGAGGGTGAGAATAAAAGAGGACTAAGAGAGGAAGACAAAAAGAGAGAGGACCAAGATAGCATGTGGCCGAAATGGCAGGGTTATATAGGGAAGGGAAACTGGAGAAATGGAAACTCATGAGCTGGAAAAATTTAGGATAGGGGCAGGTTCAGAAGAACTGGGAAGGTCAGCATATGTTATGGGATGCTATAGGCATGACAAATAGCCAGTTGTTTGAAGTTTCTTTTTAACCTAATGCAAGCTACATTTTTAAGAATTAGTGAAATTGGAACTGAAGAGATTGCTCAGCAGTTAAGAAAACTTGATCCTCTTACAGAGGTCCTGGGTTAAGTTCCAAGCATACAACCATCTATAACTCCAGTGCCAGGGGACTCAACCACTTCTGGCCTCCATAAGCAGACAGACAGACAGACAGACAGACAGACAGACAGACACACACACACACACACACACACACACACACACACACACACACACACAGACACAAACACACACTCAGAAAAATAAATAATAAAAATAATCTTAAATAAAAAACATTGAAATTGATCATACCAATCACAAGTTATAGTCAGGAAAGTGTAGCCAGGAATGCCAAACAGGGTACTATAACTATTTCAGGCATTTAAAGGAAATAAGGAGATCATGACAATTATTTTTTTCATTAAGTTAGAAAATGTAGAAAAAAATAAAAATATTTTAAGACTTTGGTAATGATCATAATAGGTATGTTTGCTCATGATCACTCAAGGCCATTTTTATGTCTGGGTCAGAGTCACTTCATATTGCACTGGGCCACCTAACAATTTGTTGGTTGATTCAGTCACTTCCTCTATTATGTCTTGCTCTCTATTATAAGTTTACTATCATGACTAGCACACACAAATAACATTCAGATGCCAACATTTTACTGATAAGAGGCATGGTTGGGAGAGGACCCAGCACTCCTCAGGACCCAGCACCCCTCATGTGTAGAAATTGGAACGGCCA
The DNA here is from genome assembly GCA_001675575.1 of Neotoma lepida. Taxonomy (NCBI): domain Eukaryota; kingdom Metazoa; phylum Chordata; class Mammalia; order Rodentia; family Cricetidae; genus Neotoma; species Neotoma lepida. The sequence continues at coordinate 491,279 of LZPO01116993.1, read as the reverse complement.
TACCCATTTCATAATGGCTATTCTGATGTCGTTCAGGGTTATATAAAAATGAAAAGTGTGCATATGAGATCTGTGTCCTGATTTTTACTCATATATCTTTTGTATGACTTTTGTTTCTCTATATACATTAACACCAACATGTTAATCACCATCACCATCCCTATTCTTAATCCCTCTTCCTTACCATCACAATGCTGGCTAGTATCATTGATTCCTCACTCATCAAGTAGTTTAAACTGCTAAAGTCATACATGATGACACATGGCTTTTAAATCCATACAAAGAAGAATTAAGTTTTTTTTAAATTCTAGTTCAATGATTCCTAAAATCTTTAATGTGAACCCACATATTAAAATACCGTAGGTTGGGTTGAGTACAGTCCTACAGTATTTGAATTGCAATGGGTGAAGCCCTTGGTTTGACCTACAGCACTGAATAAAAAAGAATTACCATAGGTGATTCAGCTGTAGGTGGTTTGCATGGAAAAGTACTCATTTAGCTAAACATTATTTCCTCATTATTATTGTATTATCATGCTACATATATCCTTCTTCTAGGTCTGTTTATAAATATATATATATTCAAGGAAGAAAAATGTCTACAGAATTTACCAGGTTATTATAATTATTGCCTATTTTTCCACAAATGTACACTTGGATTTTTTTTATAATAAAATAACAATGCAACATGCTCAGGGAACCAGCGATTTAAAGAAACCCCATGGTGAATCCTTCTGTAAAGTGAAAAAAAATTCTCTTGATTTATTTGTTGCATAAATCCAGATTTTCATATTGGAGTTCACCTGCTGGGAAGAAATGTTCTCCCCATTGTCTAGGTCCTCTTGGCTAGCCTTCTGTTCAATACGTGACCCTCTCACAATTCTGTGATTTATGTGGAACTATTTAGAGAAGTAAACAAGTAGCATTGCATGCTAACTAGGGGTGATTAGATTGAAGGGCTGCCAGGAGCCAGCAGGACAAAAGATAAAAGGAGCTTAAGTCTCTATGTAGAAGAAAATGAAAGTACAATGGAGGAGGTTAAAAGCAAAATGATTCCATAGCAGTGAGAACTGTACAGACGTGTATCTATGAAGGGCGAGAAGCCTAGACTTGAGATGTTCTTTATTCCAGAATTAAAAAAAGAATTAGCAGGTGAGACAGGGTCAACAGTTCTTTCAATGGAAAGGTGAGCTCAGGCAAGTTTCAAGCCTGAGCTGAAGAACGAAAGCAGAACTCGAAAATGAAGACCCTTTATAAGCCCAAGAATAGTTGAGCAACCCAAATAAAATCCAAAAACCTCATAGCATAAAACCTGAAACACTGGTATGTAAAGACAATAAGTTGGTTGACACAAATAAGATCCCACAGGCAATGTAGGGCACATCATAAATTCATAATCTTGGGTTCCCTCTTTGTCTGTGTTTCCTGCTAATCCTAACTTATTTTCAATATAATACTCTTAGAATTCACAAAATGGAGCAGGGGAAATGGTTCAGTATGGAAAGTGCTTGCCATACAAGTGTGATGACCTAGTTCGGATCCCTAGAGCCTACATAAAGCTGGATGTGATAAGAGAATCCCTGAAAGCTCAGAGGCCATGTAGCTTGGCCTCCATAGTGGCAAATAACAATAAATCTGGTCTCAAACAAGACTGAAGATGAGGAACAACACTCAAGTTGGTCTTCTGACATCTATATGTGCACAGTAATACATGCACACCTGTACTTATAAACACAAATATGCTCGAACATATACATTCAACAAGCATCATACATATCATACACACACACACACACACACACACACACACACACACACACACACAAAAACCCACAAAATACAATAGTAGGCCATGATTCACTTTAGCATGAATTCAATTCTACAAATTATTTTTGTGTACCTTCTACCTGCCCAAAACTAAAGAGGACACAAAGATGAATCCAGCATAACCTCCCAACTTAGATGAGATAATAATCCATAAATTAAATAGTGTATGTGCAAATGACCTCAATTTGAAGAACAAGCCAAAATGCAGTAGATTTCAAAGTCCCAGAAAAATCTACCATGTTTTTAATTAATCACAACAGTTCATCAGAACAAGAAGGCATAATTCATAGACTTTTAATTTTCTTAAATGACAGCATTATATATCAAACCAATCCATCTGAGAGACAGCTGGAGTCCAGTCGCACATTGTCAGGCATAGTCAAAATCAGGGGAATGCATGAAGCAGAGAAAGGTATTAAAATCATCTGAAACTCAGTAGACAAACTATTCATCATTCACACCCAGGTAAAAAATGTAGAAAAGTAATACCTGGGTTAGTCAAGTATAGCACCCTTTTAAAGATCCTCTTTGAAAGGTTTCCCTGCCCCATATAATCATGGCACAACAATAATCAAAGGACCGCATAGATAGAAAGGGATTTTGTCTCAGTAATGCTCTTATATTCCCATCTATTTTACTAAGAATTAATATCAGATGATTTCACCATAAGAGATATATGGTTATATTCTTTTGGTCAACCTTGGAAATTTTCCATGACCCCCCAAAACATTTTTATTTGCCTTGACCCCTTTTCCTATGAATATTACACACATGACATTTTTATTTTTCTATTTATTCATCTGGAATATATTTATACCATCATTTATGGGTAAAAAAGTTTGTTTGGTAAAACTGTTTTTTTCAAGTGCTATTTGAGGGATAAAAATTACTTTTTACCCCAAATAATCCAGAAACTAAATGGGTAAGAGAGACTATTGTGATGCTGATATGGTAGAAAAGGCCTCTGTGCACAAAGTTCTGACTATGTCTCCCCATTCTTCCCAATGCCTTAGTGGCTCCTGGAAAGCATTTACAAAATTTCCAGGCAAAAAGGTTATCGTTCTAACTATTACTGTGTCAAAGTAAATGCATTATTTTAATAACTGGAGAACATCCTCAGAGAAGGAACACTATATTTAAAAAACTGATAGTTGGGTATGGAAAGTAAAACCAACATAAACTGTATTAGAAAAAATAGTAAACACGGACCAAGTCCCATTTATTATATAAGAATTAAATATAAGTCTATTAAAATTATTTATTTCATTTTGGTGTAGCTTCAGTTGGACACCTATATCTAGAAATTCATCCACTTCTTTTAGAACATGTCTTTAAATGTTTATTGATAGTCAACTTGACTATTATTTTATACATAATTTTTCCAAGACATTACAGATATTTAATTTTTTGTCTTGTAAATTACCATGTTAGCATGTAGATATCTAAAAACTATCTTTTTTCAAAACTTTAAAAACATATTATTATCCCTAACTCCTTCCTGGTCCAATCTCTCTACCTTCATCTCCCTACTCACCCAACTTTGAGATTTTTCTGTTTCTAAACACGTGAGCCAAATTTGTATTTGCTGAAAACCCTTGGGAGTAGGGCCAGCCCTGAAATGTAGTTGACCTACCAGGGAGTCACATCAGTCTAAGAACACTCACTATCCCTCCCCTAGCAACCAATAGCTCTCTGCTAGTGGTAGGATTTTGTGCCTACCTCCCTTCTTGTCCATGCTTGGATTTTGTCTGACTTTAGCTATTGTAGGTTTTCTACATGCTGTCTAAGCTTCTCAAATGAGGTTTGAGAGATGTGGTGATGTATGGGTGTAACAATGAGCCATTAAGAGTTGTTTTAATATCATGCCTATTTCACAGAATAATAATGTTAGGTTCTCCTTTAGGGACTATGATTTTACAGGATTTGGGCCACATTAACAGTGCTGGATATGAGTTCCATCTCAAGGGACAGGCATTAGATCCAATCAGAAAGTGGTTGGTTACTCATATTGGTATTGTACTAGCAGTCATAGGTTCACAGCTGGTAACACTGATGATTACTTTTCTCCTTCAGTAGGGTGCATAGCACCTCCCAATACTATGAATATAGCCAGTATGGATGAAGCTTCCAGGTGAGTACCATCTTGATTTCTCTGTGTTCTATAATTCAAATATGCAGTGCCTTCAACAATAGGATCTTACCATCAAGTTCTAGAGGATACCCAATAGAATTGGCAATAGCATATTTGAGGGGATGGTCTATGAGACCTCACAGGGCAATAGCTCAGAAAGAGGTGACCCATTCATCGTACTTGGACTTATTTGCTAGAATGTAGAATCTAGTTGGGGTATTGCCTTACTATAATAGGATAACATCATATGAACTCTTCATATATGTGTGTATTTTAGGAAGTGTCAACATTAGTAAATATGTATATGGTTTTTTCAAATGACCTTCAGTGTTAGTTATCCCTTTCACTATTCCCTCTTCTAGCTTGCCTTCTCATACCCTAATTTTTAAAATATGTCCTTAAGAACCTCTGAATTTCTTCAATATTTGTTGTTATGTCTACATTTCGTCTGTGATTTTATTAATTTGGATTCACTCTATCTTTCTTTAGGTTAATTTGGCTAAAAATTTGTCAGTCTTGTTAAATCATTTGAAGAACCATCTCTTTATTTCATTGGTTGTTTTTTTTTTATCATTTCTATTTCATTAATTTCAGCCCTGATTCTGATTATCTCATTAAATTTTGGGGGCAGTTTTTTTTGTTGTTGTTGTTTTTTGTTTTTTGTTTTTTTTTTTTTTGGCCAGGGCCTTCAGATACATCATTAAGTCATTAACTTGATATATCTCAGGTTTTGTGATGGAGGCACTTAGTGCTATAAACATCCCTGTTAAGTACTCCCTTCATTATGTTCCTTATATTTCTGCATATGATATTTTCATTTTCCATTCCCTTCTAGGAATTTTAAAACTTCTTAATTTTTACCTTTGATGATTATCATTCAAATATTGTGCTGTTTACTTTCCATAAGGTTGTATAATTTCCATAGTTTCTGTTGCTGTCAATACAGAGATTTATTCTACAGTGGTGAGAAAGAATGCAATATGTTATTTCAATTTTACTGTATTTGTTGAAACTTGTTTTGTGGCCTAATACGGGGTTGAATTTGAATACATCCATTGACAACACTTCTCTTAGCATTCTTGCCTTCTCAAGATTCTAGCACAATGGCCCATTATGCTCTGTTTGTAGCACCCTAGGGCTTTGGTACACCACAGCTGCAAACTCTTCTACATTCATTCTCCAAACTAGTTCCAAAGACCTAGGAACCACATAGTCAAGATATCGCAGCAATGAATCAGCACCAATTTCCTATATTAGTCATTTGTCTGCTTGCTGTGACAAAATATTTGACAAAAGCAACTTAAAGAAGGGTTTAATTTGGCTCACAATTTGAGGAGACAATCCATTGTGGTGGAATAGCTGGAGATGTAGGAGCTTGAGGCAGATGATTACATTGTATTCAAAATAATGAAGCAGAGAGCAAAGAATTGTGCTCTGCTTGTTTTCCTCTTTCTATTTAGTCTGAGACCCTATTCCACACTGCCTACATTTGTGGTGGGGCTTCCTTCCTCAATCAGTCTAATGTATATTATCCCTCACATTTATTCTCAGAGATTATTACCATGGTGATTCTTAATCTTAACAAGTTAACAATCAAGATTAACTCTTTCACCATATTCAATACATTAGCAAAGAGCTTGACAATTTGACAGAAGTGTACCATTAATACTAGCTCACCATATTGAAAACTAGTATTAAGATTTAGAGCATATCCCCAGAAGAATGTCAGAGACTTTAAGTAAAATATAGTCATGGCTTCAATGAAATCCTTTAAACTTCCATCCACTAGTCTTCCAAAGGCTTTCTTTAGTCAGGAAGCAGAATCAGATCACTGCTAGCAAATGGGAAAGGAATGTCCAATATTCCACGGCATTTTCAGAGCTTTAACAATGCTGATCAGTGTAACCTGTTTATCCTGCATTTAGTACCATCTACTCTATAGGCCTCAAGGCAAATGAGCAGTTCATCATCCATAGGTTAGCTCCCTAAGGAGAAGTAAACAGAAGCAACTAAACATAAATACACACACACACACACACACATATACATATGTGTGTGTGTTATAAATGGTACTTGTACTACTTTTTAAAATTTTTTTATTCATTTTACATACCAACCACAGATCGCTCTCTGATCCCTCCTCCTGCTCCCTCCCACCGCCTTCCCCCCTGCCCCACCCATCATTCCCTCCTCCAAAAGGGTAAGTTCTCCCATGGGGGGACAGCTAAGCCTGGTACATTCAGTTGAGGCAGATCCAGGCCCCTCCCCTCTGCTTTCTGGATACTTGTACTATTTTGAATTATCTATATTTTGTAAAATGCAGTGTCTTCTAATAAAAGAATGAATGAGCTTTTGAAAAATAATAAGTTAAGCTAAGAGTGAACATAAACTGCTAGAATTATTATGAAGGGAAGCAAACGCATGCAGATGGCCTGACAAATGCTAAGTAGATAGGAGGTGTTAGCAGCCTTGAGTGACTTGGAAGTCAGCAAACAAAGAAAGGGCTAATTGGAAAGCGGCCATTTCAAGGGTTTACTCTGCTGGCAGGAAGCCACAAATATGGCACTAACCTTAGTATTTTGTTCCTTCTGATCAAATTCACTGGGTGGGTAGAAATCAGAGAATGAATAAACTGTCTCTGTTCAGCTAAATTAGAACAGACATGAAGCTCCAGGTCAGGGGCTGGTAAACTTTTTCCCTAAACAGGCAAACAGGCAAGATTTTATTCGTTGCAGGATATGTAGTCTCTTTCAAAACTTCTTTGCCTTTGAAATGCAAAATCATACAAAGGGAGTAAGACATAAAGAGATGTGATTACATTCTACAAAAATTTTGTTTCTTTGTTTACAAAAACATTTTGCTAACTGAAATTGACTAGTGGGCCATAATTTGGCCACTTCTATTCCCAAAGAACTCATGTATCTGTGCCACAAAAAGAATATACAGAGTCTGAATGTGAAAAAATAGAAACTTAAGAGAGCCGTAATCATGGGATTATGGTTATTCTCACTATATTACCTTGAAGTGTGTGTGTGTGTGTGTATGTGTGTGTGTGTTTGTGTGTGTGTGTGTGTGTGTGTGTAGGCCTATTTTCTCTGAAGATTTTAGAGATAGAAGAACAATACTACTAGCATTCTATAAAATATTTGAATAAGTTTAGCAAGGTCAGTCAGAATTTTGAATGAATGTAACACATAACTAAGTAATCTGTTAATGTTTCAGATTCCTTACCTATGAAATGAGATTGATGCTAAAACTATATAACTCTCATGTTAAAATAGTGATCGCCAAAGTTTAACCTTAAGATGAATCTGCTAATACAACATTACATGCTAGCATAAACATATGAATGATAAAGATAGAGTTAATTTATTTTACAATGTGGTAACACATAACTAAGTAATTGCTCTGTCAAATTGTTCTGAATAACTTTCAGAAACTTACTAAAATTGTTAAAAATTAAGGATATTATCCTGATATATCCAGAGAATTAATTATCAAATTCAAATAAATTATCATATTCATCTCTTCTCATAGACAGTGCTTTTTTATGTAAACATAAAGTTTACTACTTTAAATATTCATACTTTATGAATAATTGTAGATTTAATATTGTATATTTTCTAGTACTATTTCATTGTACAAAACTATAACACTGTACTTTTGAACTAACATTTCCCCATTCCCTTCTCGCCCCTTGTTCCTGATAAGCACCATTATTCCATGTGATCCACATGGAAGGGAGGTCATATAATATTTTTTTTCTTTCATTGTCTAGGTTATTTCATTTAACACAACAACCTTCTGGTTAATGCAAATGTCTACCATGCATTTCAGTCTACAAACAGAAGCCTGGGAGTTGAGCTTCCCTGTTTCACCAAGGATGAACTGCGGTCTATTTAGTTCCCATATGATTTTTTGGTTTGTCTTTTGATGTAAAACATAGAAATAGATAGAAAAGGAGAGAGGGAGATGTTTAACTCGCCAAGAAAGTAAAGAAAAAAAAGAGATGACATTTCATTAGGGAACAGCAGAATCATAATAGCATCTGCAGTCTCATTGGAGTCAAATGCAGCAAAAATCAGATCTAAACTAGGATTTGAAAAACCTTCTATTATCTCATATGTTATTCTGAAAACCTTCAAAAACGGATAATACCATGGCTAGCTGGCATTGAGGGGCAATTTCATTCAAGCCAGCTGGTTTTTCCTAACAGCACCTGCAAAATCAGACTGAATTAACTAAAGGACTATCCCAAATTATTAGCATTGCCCCTGGGGACACAAACAGTGCTACAGGATGGTTTCAAATACAAAAAAAAATAAATAAAGGATAATATGATCAAGTCATCCTATTTCAGTTAATTTCACCATTCATAGTGGCTAAGTGCCAAATGAAAGGCTGTATCTTTTAGTTGGGATTTCTGTCTTTTATGAGATCCTATAATCAGAAGCAGATAATATTGTACCATACTACTTGCTGTGTTTCAAATATAAAGAAACCATATCATATATGTTGAGCATGAGTGTTGAACTGAAAGCAAAAAGGAGTTATTTATTGAAACGATATGACAAGATATGAAGAACAGACAACAACAAGGACCAAAGGGAGCAGAAATCTACATAGTTTCAGAGATTGTGATAGCAGGTAGGAATTGTACTCTCAAAGGCAGCTAATGGATGGCACTGGAATGCTGGTACTGTTCTATACTGTGACATGAGCAAGTGATGTCAATACAGTGTACAAACACAGCCATCAAACTTAATGACCACATTTAAACCCCACGTAAACTTACATTGAAACTTCAAAGACCTCTCAAAATAATTGTATGCTCCTTCCTTGTACTACCAAGGACAAGAAAGTTTTATGACAAAGATGTACACAAAGAGAAAAAAACAAACAAACAAACAAAAAAAACCCAAGGGATTGAGATAGAATTAGTTTCCTTGCTTCTTGGGCATGTCAGGGCTCCTTAACTATTAGTCACATCACATTGCACATATGTGGAAGGAGGAATGTCCAAAGCCTTAAGGAAAACTGGGAGCTATATTTTTGGAGAAGAGGAAATGAAGCCATAAGGGATAAAAAATAAAAATAAATTAAAATAAACTATGCATATAAAATTACAGGTGATAAATCCTCTATACGGGTAAGAAATACATCATTGACAAGGAACTTATTCCACGAAGCCATCCTTTTTAAACCCCTAATTCTTTTTTTCCAACATAATATTTTTATTGATTATTTGGGAATTTCACATCATGCGCACCAATAACACTTCCCAGTCCTCCCCGGGCTGCCTCCCCACCTTTGTGACTCCCTCAAATGAAGAGGAAGAGGAAGAAGTCCAATTTATTTTGTTCATATACTCACTAGAGCATGGTCAAACTCCCAGTAGCCAATCCCTTAAAGAAAACTGAGTCCTACTCCACCTGCACCTCCCGCCAGAAGCCATCAATTGTGGATAGCTACACTTCAGTATGCTTTTCACAATTTTTAAGAGTTCTGTTCAAATGTTTTTCTGTCTAGGCTGTTACATTTGTGTGCGGCAGGGAGGAGAGTTGGGGTAGGCATTGTCAAAAAGGCCATCCACTTCCATCTTTCTCAATTGAGTCTGTAGTCATCCATACCACTGCAAAAGTAACTCCATTGTCCTTTACAATCAGCAGGAACGTGGATCATGGACTTCCACATGGTTTCTGGTGACAAGATGGACCACAGAAATCCACATACACAACTATAGTCTCGGTGGTAGCCCAGTCCACAGACAGCAACATGGCCCCAGGTGGCAGCACAGACCACAGGCATTTACTTGGCCCTTGGTGGTAACACAACCTGTGGACATCAACATGACCCCAACTGTAGCAGGACCATGGACCCCAACATGGCACTCTGCAATAAGCCCCTAATTCTTCACTTGATCTTAGCCAAAAGACTGAGAAGCAATTGAGCCTCTAATTCTTATAAAGTCTTCTTTAGCTCACACTGAGTCATCTTATAAAATTTTCCCTTTGGTCCTACATATTTGTGTTCTTCTAGAGCAAATCTTTCTTGCATGGGGTTGTTGCTGTTGTTGTTACTGAAATACAATACTTGAAAAAATCATTTAAGGGAAGAAAGATGTATTTGTGTTAGTTTCACGGATTTCAGTTCATGTTCACTTGGCTTCATAGTTTCTGGACCCCATATATATGGATGAAGAAAAATTACTGTGGTTTGGATGTAAAATGTCCAACATAGGCTGCTCCCCAGCTGCTGGTACTGTTTGGGAAGGTTATAAAACCTTTTAAGAAATAGATCTTTAAATGGATGGAACTAGAAAAAAAAATCATCCTGAGTGAGGTAACTTAGATCCAGAAAGATAAGCCTGGTATGTACTCACTCATAATTGGAAACTAGATATAAAGCAAAAGATAACCAGACTGCAATCCACAGCTCCAGAGAAGCTAGGTAACAAGGAGGACCCTAGGAGGGATGCATGGATCGCCCTGGGAAGGGGAAATAGATGAGATCTCCATGAGTAAACTGGGAGTGGAAGGGAGTAGTAAAGGGGAGGGCATAGGGGATGAGAACATGAGGGAATGGGATGCTCCTCTTGAGGGGAGGGATGGAGTGGGAGAGCAATGAAAGAGATATCTCGATAGAGGGAGCCATGATAGGGCTAGGGAGAAACTCAATGCTAGGGAAACTCCCAGGAATCCACAAGGAACACCCTAGCTAAGACTCCTAGCAATAGAGGAGAAGGTACCTGAACTGGCCTTTCCCTGTAATCAGATTGGTGACTACCCTAACTGTCATCATAAAAATTTCATCCAGTAACTGATGGAAACAGATGCAGAGGCCCACATCCAAGCACCACGCCAAGCTATGAGAGTCCAGTCTCAGAGAGGGAAGACGGATTATAGGAGCAAGTGGGTCAAGATCATGATGAGGAAACCCACAGAGACAGATGACCTGAATTTGTGGGAGCTCATGGACACTAGAATTACAGCTGGGGAATCTGCATGAGGCCAGACTAGGACCTCTGCATGTGGGTGACAGTTTTGTAGCCTGATCTGTTTGTGGACCCCTGGCAGTGGGACCAAGATCTATCCCTGGTGCATGAGCTGGCTTTTTGAAGCCCATTCCATATGGTGGGATGTCTTGCTCAGCCCTGATGCCAGATGGGGGAGAGGCTTGATCCTGTCTCAATTGAAAGAACCAGGCCTTGTTGACTCCCCATGGGAGGCCTTACCCTTTTTGAGGAGTGGATGGGCATGGGCTGGGGGAGGTGTGGGGGAATGGGAAAAGGGCAAGGAGGGTGAACTGTGGTTGATATGTAAAATGAATAAAAAAATTAATTAAAAAAAGAAAAGCTCATTAAAAAAAGAAATAGAGCCCTTGATAGAAGAAGTTGGTCACTGGAGCAGGCATTGAGGTTTTGTATCTTAACCCCCACATCATGTGCTCTCTCTACCTTGAGCCAGCTTCTGGCTCTTATTGCCATGTCTTCCCTACCATGGTGGAATATATTTTCTTGATTTCTAAGTGAGGAGAAACCCTTCTTTCCTAACCTGTTTTTGTCATATATTTTCATCACATCAAGGAAGCAAGTAATGAAGGACTACAATAGTGTGGAACAATCTTGTATACTTTATGGTGGACTGGCAGCACTGGGAGACTGGGAGAGGAAAAGGTTGGGGAGAAGTTATGTTCTTTGAAGACATGCCCTTGGGTAAGCCACTTTTGTCAGTTAGACCCCACCTTCCAGTTTTTACCAACTATCCACAGTCCATTTGATAATACATTAACCCATTGATTTAGTAAGAATTCAATCACTTCCCCAAACTCCGACCTCTAAATAATGCATGAGAGACCAAGGCTTCAACATATCAGCTTTAAGAATATGTTATTGCATAAATTCACCGTGTGTTATTTACTGTTCTCCTGTGAATAAATGTTTATGTTGCTTCCAGGTGTTTGTAATTAAAAATGACACCGTTAGAAGAAAGAATGATGAATAGGCAGAGCACAGAACACTAAAGCAATGAAACTAATCCATATAATATTATAGTCATGGATACATGTCATTGTATATTTGTCAAAAACCATAGTATATATCACAGCAAAAGTTAATCCTATTGTAAACTGTGGACTCTGATAAAGAATGAAGCTTTAATGCAAATTTATCAATGGTAAGGCATATACCACAATCATATGGTGGTTAATTGCTGGGAAGACTATACACATATATATCTATCCATTTCATATAAACTCTTTAGATTTGGTTCCACCTTTCTGTGAACCTAAAATTGTTCTCTAGAATACTATATGTATAAAGCAATGCTGTTATGAACATCCATGCATTCTCTTAACACTCATTGAATCCAGGAACTAATCTAAGTCTATGTGGTCCTATAGTAAAACCAGAGAAAAGTACAGCTGTACAGGTCACACGACTTAAATTTCTTCCACCAGGAATTAGCTTTTTGATGTTCCACTAGCTCTCAATTTCTCTGCTAGTTGGTAACCAAACCTGGAGCAATGAAACTCTGAGGTACTTTTCAGATCCAGTAACAGGGTGTATGTAATTTTAAAACAGAAGTGTCAAAGAAAAGCTTGCTGAGGTGACAGATGAGTAAAAAGCCCCAAAAAGAGATACAGGCGAAAGTCATTCTCATCTGGATGAAGAGGGTTTCAGAGATAAAAACTGCATAAGTCCTAGGACAGGTGTATTTTTGCAATATTAAGTAAACATCAAGGAAGATTTTGAATTACACATGAGTGAGAAGGGAAGAGAATGAAAAGCTATCAAATCAGATCGGTGTTGAGAAGGTGAGGAGAGTATGTTGCAGTTATCTTTTAGGTACTTGCTAGAACTTAACTTTTGTGCTTTGGTTCAAGAAGAGATGAAAAGTTAATGAGCACATATTGCTAGGGTGCATAAAGGAAAAAATTCTGTATTATAATGTAAATGTATTCTTAATTTCACTAATGAAAGCAAACTTTCTTTTCAAGTGTAATCATACCAATAAACAACAATATCATATTTCTATCATCCATCCACCTATCTATCTATTGCCATCAGTAGTGTATACATGATTGTCAAAGCTCCCCCAAATTTGCAAACAATATTATTAGTCTTTAATGATTATTATTAAGAAGATTAAGATATATTAATATTATATAAGATATAATAATTATATAGAACTATTTCTCTGAGAAATAATGAGAATAAAATCTCACTCTTTTTTTTTCATGAGATAATTTTACCACAAAACTTCTATCAATGTAAGGATTTCCAGGAAAACAAAGCTTAATTTTGAATCACATTTATTTTCTTCTAAAATTTTAAGGTAGATTTTTTTAAATGTCTGTGTATGATGCTTTTTAAAATTATATTCTAAGCCTTAAGTACTTTTTTATTTTTTAAAAATAATGTTCACAACAAAATCACCTTCAGCACTTTTAAGACATTTGAAACTGAGGAATCATTTATATGCAGTAAAATGCACATACTTTTAGTATAGAATGCATTCATTTTTGGGAAAAAGTGTACAAGGGTGAAACTCGGATTTCTATCCATAGACAAAGCAGCTGAATGCATTAGAAGTTGTTCTTGTCCTTTATTAGGTCTCACTACATTTCCTGACCCTAAACCAAATTAATTACTAATCCGATCTCAGTCATAGCAGTTAGTGTTTCCTGTGTGGAAATTAACATAAGTACTGGGAACAAACCTGAGGGGTAGAATAGTTGTCTCTCCTGTGGAGGGTTATGGGAACAATCTCCACTAATATATATATATATATATATATATATATATATATGTGTGTGTGTGTGTGTGTGTGTATGTGTGTGATATATGTATATATGTGTGTGTATATATATATATATATATGCTCTTTGCCTGCCTTTTCACTCATCATATTTTTTGCAACCATCCACATATTGAATATATCAGTAAGATGTTGTCCATTAGGCTAAGCAGTATTTCAAAAAGTTCTAAAGCATAATTTGTTCATCTAGTCTACTAACATGCATCTAGATTATCTACAGTTGAATTTTTAATTTTTATTTATTTTATTTAATTTTTATTTAATTTTTATTTAATTTTTAATTATTATTTATTAATAATTTATTTATTAATTTAATTATTATTTATTAATGAAGTGATAGTCTATGTATCTTTGAAATTGATTTTGAAATCCCAACTGCAAAGTGATAGTAGTAGGAGATGGGGTATTTGAGAAGAATTTAGAGCATGAGGATGAGGTCCTCATGAGTGGGATCAACATGCTTATGAAATAAGCTCCACAGAGCACTTTAGAGCTCTTGATAAATGAATGTTTTATGTTCACTCCCCTAGTCTTGGGCAGCTTGTGATAGCAGCACAAAAAGACAAGATAGTCTCTAAAAATATTATTTTATAATTTTTAATTAAAAATTTTTCATACAATATATTTTGATCAGGTTCCTTCATCCCACAATGTCCAGATCCTATGGACAAATGTTTTCAATATCCTTGGATAAGTATTTAAGCATCTAATAGCTAAAGGATGATGTAAGACCTGAAACACAAGTATCTAAAGAGGTTTTATATTCTGCATCCTTAATAGCAATGTAAAACTTATAGGTGCTCCAAAATATTACCAACATTTTATGGTATCAGTCCATTCCACTTCAGGAATTTTAGAAGAGAGTGTATAATTGGGAAGTAACTCATTGGTGTTTGTCCATATATTTATTAGCTTCAATATTTCCTATTCTGTGAGATGTCCATAAATTCCTTAGACTATTTCCCTATTAATATGTTTTCCTTTATCTTACTCATCAAGAATAATTACTCTATTTCTAAGGCTTCTGACAGCTTGTCAGCTATGTGTGCTACAAATATCTTCTCTGGTTTCTAGTATATCATTTTATTTTCATAAAGATATATTTTGATGATCTACAGTTTTCTTACCAAACACCAGATTTATTAAATTATAATTTACAAATAAATTTGTATATATTTAAAGTATACCATGTGGTGTTTTGATACATCATGAAATAACCATTTCAATGAAGCTAATTAAAATATCCATCACTGGAAGAATTTACTTTTGTATGGATAGATAACATTTTTTAAGATTATTTTTTATGTGTACATGTGTGAGCCTGCTTGTCTGTGTGTGTACCATATGTATGCTGGTGCCCAAGAGGTCCAGAAGAGGGTGTCGGATTCTCCAGAGCTGGAGTTACTGGAAGCTGTGTCCTGCTATATGTAGGGATTGGAAACCCAACCTGGGTCTTCTTCAAGAACAAGAAGTGCTCTTAATTGCAGAGCTATTCTCTACTCTCCACTGAGAATATTTAAAACCTACTGGTTTGGCAAGCTTCAAATATACAACTGTGTTAACTATAAATCACTGTTAATATTTTAGATTCCTAGTAGTTACCCTATAAAACTTCAGCTTTGTATTCTTTGACCATACTTTTCCATATTCCTGCCTTCAAACTCTGGTAACCAACATTGTAACTCTTCTTCTGTGAGACTGACTTTTTCTTATTTCATATATAAATAACTTCATGTAGCATTTGTCTTTCTAGGCCTGGCTTATTTCACTGAACATAATTTCCTCCATGTTCATTCATGTCATCTCAAATGTCTTCTTTAAAACCAACATACAAAGTTACACAGTATCAGGTTTTATTATGGCATTTTGAAATATGATTGTTTTGATTTTTCCTTCTTTACCCCATCTTCTCCTCTACTTTTGCTAAATACAAGTACTTCTCTATCCACAGTAGCTTCCTTCCTGTTTTCATGTCATATGTGCTCTATTCCCCATAATCTCCCTTTCCTTAAAATGTTTTCCCCTCTCCTAGTTCCCTTTCTCATTGCATGACCTATATGCACATTTCTATCACCCCTTTCACATCATTACATGAGAGAGAATATGTAGGACTTATCTGGTACTTGTTTTTCTGACGCTGGGTTACCCCCCTGTAACGTAATAGTTTCCAGATCCATCCACTTTCCTACATCATATTCTATATTTTTATTTTTCTTCATAGGCAAATAAAATTCCATTGTGTATACATATCACATTTTCCTTTTCCATTCATCGGATGATGCACATCTATAATTGTGTCACTATCTCACTGTTGTGAATAGGGTGGCAATAAACAGGGGTGTGCAACTATCTCAGTGGAAGGATATAGAGTCCTGTGAGTATAGCCCAAGAGTGGTATAGCTGGATCATATGGTAGTTCTACCTTTAGACTTTTAGAAGCCTCCCCACTAATTTCCATAGCAGCTTATCTGATTTTCACATCTACCAGCAGTGAATAAGGATTTCTCTTTCTCCACATCTACATCACCATTTGCTGTCCCTTGTTTATTTTATAACTGGGGTCAAATAGAATCTCAGAATAATTTTAATTTGCATGTCCCCAATGGTTAGTTGAACACTTTAAATAATTCATCTTTATATTTAATCTTTTGAGAACTTGTTGTTCTCGTTAGCCCATTTATTGCTGCTTTAGGGAGGTGTGGTTGCTTTTAATAGTTGAAGCTCTTTATATATTCAAATAATAAAATTGGTCTGAAGTATAGCAAAGACTTTCTTCCATTCTGTGGGCTGTTTACTCTGCTTATAGTTTACTCTGATATACAGAATCTTTTTAATTTCTTGTAATCCTATTTGGCAATTTGGGGGGATATTTCCTGACCTATCAGAGTCCTATTCAGAAAGTTCCTGCCTACGCTTGAATCTTAAGATATCTTCTCTATGTTTTCCTCTAGCAATTTCAGTGCTTCATTTTTTAAGGTCTTTGATCGATTTTGAATTATGTTCAGAGTGATAGATACAGATCTAATTTCATATTTCTGTAGGTGGATAACCAATTTTGCCAAGACCATTTGTGGAGAAGGCTGTCTTTTTGCAATATGTGGCTTGATTTATTTATTTTATTTTTATGCTGTTTAAAAATGTTAGGTGGCCATAGCAGTCTATTAGAAGGTAGAGAGACTATTGTAGATGTCAAAATGCAGAATATGTTTTTACCGTTGTAGAAAGGTAAGAGAATCCTCAAGTCTTTACAGTGAGGTAGCAGTTACAACACAAGAGCTTAACAATAAAAGTGCAGAAGTTGTAAACAGTGATAAAATTTGTAAATATATATTTATATTTATAAATATATATATATTTATATATGTATATAACAACTAAAAGGTTTTTTTAAAGGAACAATAAAAAAATAGTATTAAATTCTAACCCACAGTTTTTCCTCACTTCCCCTTAGGTTTCTATTTCTATCAGTCTGTACACGTGGATAGGGGGTTGCTAGCCTTAGTAGTTCAGACCAATTAAGACAGTGTGCCTATCCAGACAATAAGGATTTCTGTGAGCACAGACTGCTTCTGCCAGAATTTTCTGGTCAAAGTACCTTCTGCTCTCCCTCCATCCTAGTAAAGCAGGTAACAAAGTAACAAAGATCTTAGTGAGCCAGGTAATGAAACTTTGCCTAGGCATGACTTTTTATGAGTCAGTCTTAGCAGATGTGGAATACCTCAGACCTGAGTACATCCATGCATTGGCAAAGCCCTGGATGTTACAGAACACTTCTAATGATCCTGTTTGCATCACCCTGCTGGCAATAGATGAGGGTTAGAATCCTTTTCTCTGACTGTGTTTATGTTCAGCTTCCCTGGCCGAATTCAATGTACTCATACTCTGACACTGGCCCTGCTCCTGTCTGTTCTACCAGCTATGTCGCTTTCTCTTTGAAATTTTAGTGCCACTAACACATACAGTTCATTATTAGACACAGTTAATACTGATCAGCAGGCTAGCTGAGGTGGCTGTGGGCACAGCAAAGGTCCACCAATGCATGCAGCGATGGTGGTCCCTGGATTATATCTGTGGGAGAAGTTCACTGGTGAACTCTCTCTTGCAGGTAGCTCACAGGCAGATATATTTAAAACTGAGCAGGGTGACTGCAGCAACAGCAGCAGCAGTAGTTTCATAGATTTATTTGTGGGAGAAGTTCACTGCTATGCACAGAAAATGCTGGTCTGAAAGTCCAATTATTGGTAGAAGTGGTTGGGCACAATGGTACATCAATCCTAGTCTTTTCCCTTCCCTTAACAATATTCATCTATTTGATGACATACAGTGGCTTAAGTTGCTTTTCTTTTGCTGTGATAAACATCATGACTAAAAGCAAATTGGAGAGAAAAGGTGATTTATTTCATCTTACAACTCTCAGGTCACAGTTCCTCATTGAGGGAAATCAGGGCAGGAACTCATGCAGTAATGTGGAGGCAGAAACTGAAGCATAGGCCATGGAAGAACACTATTTACTTGCTTGCTCAGCCTTCTTTCACATATAACCCTGGACCACCTGCTCAGGAGAGGCACCATCCACAATGGACTGATCCCTTCCATATCAAACATTAATAAGGAAAATGCAATCACAGACTTGCCTACAAGGAGTTTGATGGAGATGTTTTCTCGGTTGAAGTGCCCTCTTCCCAGATGACTCTGGCCTGTGCCAAGTTGCACACACAGCTTGCAATGTGCTGTCTTACTCAGCAGTTCTACATGCCAACCTCTTATCCGATGTCTGGTTTACAGACATTTTCTGCCATTAAATGGTTTGTCTCACCATAGGGAATAGGTTCCAAAAAGCCAACTCATGTACCAGGGACAGATCCTGGTCCCACTGCTAGGGGCCCAACAAACAGACCAAGCTACACAACACTGGTATGTAAAATAAATAAAAAACATTAATAAAAAATTGTTTGTCATTTTCACTCTGTCCAATTGCTGTCCAGAGCTTTTAATTTTGATGTGACTCCATATGTCAAGTTCTGTGGTGATATTTGTAATCTAAGAAATAAAACTTGCCTGAAGATCAGAGGACAGAGCCAGCCTGTGGGGGCCTGCAGAGCCAAGTTGTTGACAAGTAAAGATGGCCCTGGGAGGGGGCAGGGAGGAAGGAACCTAAGTTGTTGACAAAGGTTTGTAGGGGTCTGTGGAGAAAGCAAGGAGGGAGGAACCTAAGCTGTTTATGTCTGGGTGACCTTTAAACTGATTGGCCCAATGGAGCATCTACCCCGCCCCTCTCTCTAGCCTTGTGGTTTTGGGCTTTTAAAAGGGGCTCACTGTTCTTCAATAAATGAGTTCTTGCTTGACTTGACTCCCTGTTACCTCTGATTGTCTCCCAGGAAAGGGAGGCTAGGAATGGTCAGACAGTCGCACTTACCTTTCCTTGGTTCCAGGTCGTGCCTTCTCTGGAGACCTAAGTTCTCAGTGGGGCAGCCACAACACCCCTGGTCACAACACCAGCCACAGAGTTAAACATAAAGGTCAGGCAGTGGTGGCACATACCTTTAATCCTAGCACTTAGGAGGCAGAGATGCATCTGGATCTCTGTGAGTTCAAGACCACACTGGGCTACATGAGATTGATCCAGTCTAGGAGAGAAATAGAGCCAGGCAGTGGTGGCACACACACCTTTAACCCCAGTATTTGGGAAGCACACACACCATTAATCCCAGTACTAGGAAGGTTGAGACAGGAAGTGAAATGGCTGGGCAGAGAAAGGCATATAAGGTGTGAGGAGACAGGAACTAGATAGAGCCTTTCATCTGAAGACTCAGAGGCATTATGTCAGAGGATTTGTGGAGTTGTCGAGGTGAGAAGTGGCTTTGGCTTGTTCCTTTGTCTCTCTGATCTTTCAGCTTTTACCCCAATATCTGGCTCCGGGTTTTTATTAAAAGACCATTTAGAATTCCTGCAACAAAGTTCTGCTTTTATTTCCTATGCTGGGGTTGTAGAGATAGATTACTCAGACTGAAGTTAAGGTACTTTCCCTATATGGAGCTTTTCAGGTTTGGGTCTTATGTAAAAGTCTTTATTAATTATTTCTTAATTTTGTAAATTATTTTAAATATTGATTGCTGAATAAATCTGCACATCCAGTGGATATCCACTTTTACCAGTAGCACTTACTATAAAGATTATCCTTTTTCCATTGTGTGCACTCTTGACAATTTTGTTGAAGCTCATTTGTGGGTAAGTAAGTGGGTATATTTCTCAACTCTATTCTGTTCATCTATTTGTTTTTAGGCCAATCTGTTTTATGTCTGTTTTAACACAAATGTTATACAATTTGGATTGCTACTACTTTGTAGTATTTTTCTTCTGTTGCTGATCTTTTCTTTTTTATTTATTCTTCTCATATATTACATCCTGAGCACAGTTTCTCTTCCCTCCTCTCCTTTTAGTCCCTTCCCCCACATCTCTCCTCTCCACTAGATTCACTCCTCCTCCATTTCCCTTCTGAAGGGAGGGCCTCCCAGGAACATCAACCAAATATGGCATGGCATAAAATGTTTCAGTAAGATTAGACCCTCCCCTCATATTAAGGCTGGATGAGGCAACCCAGTAGGAGGAAAAGGGTCCCAAAAGCAGGCAAAAGAGTAAGGACAGCCACTTGTGAGATATTTGATCACATTGTGAGCCCCGTGCTTGAGTGTGCATTAATTAAAGAAAATCAACCTTGGGTCAAGGGGAGGAGCCAGCAACTAATTGACAGAAAGTAATCATTAGAGAGTCAGAGGGAGGCTGGAAGATGGATAGAGAGACACAAAGAAAGTAGTAGGGATGGACTTTGAGTGTGACAGTCTTTTTTGGTTTGGTGGAGCAGAAGAATGCTCTCTTTCTGAGACACCAGCGAGGAGGGAAGGTCAGCTAGTTGCTCCTCAACCTCTCTGAACTAGCAGGTTTTCACCCCAGCCTCTGACTCGAAGTTTTATTGATAAAAAGAACAATAGATATTTAGTTAAAAGCTACATTTGGAGGCAATGGAAGGGGGTAGATCTGGCGGGACATTAAAGTCTCGCCAGGCTGCTGACTGGGAAGCAGGCCAGAAAGTGCGGAGCTGCAATTGCTGGCTGAAACAGCAGTAGATTCAGGTGCAGCCACTGTGTTGACAGAAAAACAACATTTTGTGTCATTATTTGGGAGCTGGCAGTCCAAAAAAGACCTGTTATAGCCACTTCCTAACACTCCCACTGTTAGGAAGCCCACAAGAATACCAAGCTACACAACTTTAATATATATGCAGAGGGCCTAGGTCAGACCCATGCAGGCTCTCTGTCAATTCTGTCTCTGTGAGCCCTTATGATCCCAGGTTAGTTGATTCTGTAGGTTTTCTTCTGGTTTCTTTGGCCCCTGTGGCTCTTACAGTCCTTCCTCCCTCTCTTCTTCAGGATCCCCCAGCTGTGCCTAATGTTTGGCTGTGGGTCTCTGCATCTGCTCCCATCAGTTGCTGGATGAAGCCTCTCTGATGATGATTATGCTATGCTGGTTTCCTGTCTATGGGTATAGCAGAGTATCATTAGGAATCATTGCCTTTCATTTTTTTGTTGTTGTTGCTATTGTTGTTGTTGTTTTTGCAAGTTGTGTTTGTTTCTATCCTAGGTCTCTGGGTTATCCAGCCTCTGCTTCCTGGCCCTTCAGGCAATATCAGGGCTGGGCTCCCTCGCGTGGCATGGGTCTCAAGCTTGACCAGTCATTGGTTGGCCACTCCCCTAATTTCTGCATCACCTTTTGTAAGATGAATCTTAAAAGATCTTATTAATAAAAAACCTAGAGCCAGATATTGGGGTGAATGCTGAAAGATCAGAGAGAACTAAACAAGTCACAGCCACCAGCTATTACCTCTCCAACTCCATAAATCCTCTGACTGAAATCCTCAGCCTCCAGAGAGACCTACTTCCAGTATACTCATGCCTGTATCCTTCATGTGCCCTGCCATCTCACTTCCTCTCTCCATGCAGCTACATCACTTCCTCTTTCTGCCCAGCAATATCACTTCCTGTCTGTCTGTACAGACCTCCAGACCTCTATGGTTAACTAGTGCTGGGAATTAAAGGCATGTGTCACCACACCTGGCTCTGTTCCCAGTGTGACCTTGAACTCACAGAGATCTGGATGAATCTCGGCCTCCCAAATGCTAGGATTAAAAGCATGTGCTACCACTGCCTGACTTCTATGTTTAATATACTGGCTGGCTTTTTTTCTCTGATCCTCAGAAAAGCTTTATTCAGGTGCACAAATAAAATATCACCACAGCCTTTACCCCAGCACATCTTGCAAGCAGGACAAATTGTAGGTTGAAGGTTTTGTGTCTGGATTGGTGTCCCAATCCTTCCACTGGGAGCCTTCCCTGGTTATAGAAGATGACCAATTCAGGCTCTATATCCCCCATTCCTAGGAGTCTTAGCTAAGGTCACCCTCATAGATTCCTGGGAGTTTACATGGCACTATTTTAAATTTGGGTGACATGAGGCCTATAGGTCTGTTCTTACTCAACACCAATGCAGCTATTTTAGATCTTTTGTAATTCCATACAATTTTTAGGATATTTTTTTCTATTTCAGTAAAAACCATCTTTGGAATTTTAATAGAGTTTACATAGACTATAGATTACTCAGGGTAGTATCCTTATGAATATCAAATAGCTTTCTATTTATTTGTCGTCTTTAACTCTTTTTAAACTATTATAGTTTCCAGTGTTAAGCTCTTTCACTGCCTTGGTTAAATAAATTCTTAAGTATTTTTGATGTTACTAAAATTATTTTGTTTTATAATTATCTGTTGAGGGCCATTTGCTCTCTCAAATTACATGAATATAACTAAATACTACGGATTTCCCTGCACCTGACTGATCACTTGTAGTCAGGGTTTTCCACAAGTCCATGTCCTGTGCCAGAAGATATCATTATCATGCTTTTCCAATTTGGGAATTCTTCATTTTTTTTTATCATGCATCCTTGTCTCAAGACTTTATTGATGGTCAGGCCTTCTATTACCTTACTGAATACAAGTGGTGACAGTGGGTATCTTTATATTCCTATTATTAGACAGAAACTCTCCATGTTTAAAGCATTGAGTGTGATAATAGCTGTGGGACAGTCATCTGTGGCATGTATTACACATCTCTCTACATGTTTTTTGTCAAAAAGTTTTATCATGAAAGAGTATTGAATTTTCCCAAAGTTATTTTTCTATATTTATTAAGATGATCATCTGATTTAATTCCTCATTCTGTTAGTGTTAAATCACATTTACCTGCATTCATAGCAACTTACCAAGGAAAAATTATCCCAGTTGATTATAGTATGTAATTTTTAGTATGTTGCTGAACTTGCTTTGCTAGTGTTTTATTGAGCATTTTTTAATCAATGCCCATTAGAGATCTTGAATGATAATTTTCTTTGATTTTGGTGTCCCTATATGACTTTAGTAAGATAATGCCAGCTTTGTAAAATAAATTTGAAAGTATTTATCTTCAATTTTTTGCATGAGCTTGAAAATGATCACCATTAAATCTTTAAGTATTTGGTAGAATTCTCCTGAGAAGCTATAGGTCCTGGGCTTTCTATGATGGGAGATTTTAATTACTGATTCTCTCTCATCACTCATCATTAGTCTATTAAGATGTTTTATTTCTCCACAATTTAATAACAATAGGTTATATGTTTCTAAAAAAATTAGTATCTTTCTTCTGTGGTATCTGCATTTTTGTGTAAGTGTACATAGAAATATCTCATCATCCTATTTTGCTCACCATTGACAGTTTTTGATGTTGAAAGTTTTTGCCTCACATTATATAATTCCCATTTCAAGTTTTACTTGATCCATTGGCTTTTTCAAAAATGTGGTTTGTTTTCAACATATTTTTAAATTATTCAATTGTATTTGTTATTAATTATAGTTTTACATCATTTTGCTCTGAATGGATACTTTTTATGACTATAATCTCATCAAAATATTAACACTTACTTTGTAATCACATTTCATTTATCATAGACAATATTCTCTTTCTGATTGAATAGAATATATATTCTGCTGCTATTGCATGTAATATTCCTATATATACCCATTATGTCATTACTCAAACCTGGTATTTCCTCTCTTGAAAATTTCATCATTAAGTTTTAAAATTTTTACTGGCTACAAAAATTGCACATATTTATGGAAAGCCACAAGATATTTCCATATATTCATATACTGTAATGTACATACATCAGGGTAAACTGCTAATATAATCAAGTATTTATCATTTACTTACAATACAAAAACTCAAAACTGTAGTTCCTGTTCATTATAGTAATATACATTACATTAATTTTTATCAAGAGTCACCAAACTGGGCGATAGAACACCAGAACGGTTTCTCTAATTATAGCTTACAACCCACTGATGAACTTTTCCTTATCTATTTTCACTAGCCTCTGATAACTGCTCTTCTATTGTCTGCCTCTATACTGTCAACTTTCATAGATTTCAGACAAGCATGCAATCATGTAGCATCTGTCTTTCTGTGCCTTTCACTTGACATAATGACTTCCAGATACAGCTATGTTGTCAGAAATTATAGGATTTCATCTTTATTTGCTAATGGTTTTCAACATTGTATATTGAACCATTTTTTAAATTGGTTCATCCATTCATGCTTTCACTTAATGAAACTGTTCAGATAATTTACTCAATTTTGAATGTAGGGTGTTGAAACCTAGGTACTATTATATTTTTAGTTTCCCTCTTCATTATGTCATATGTTCATTCTAAGTGAATATATATCTACAACCTATTATTTTCTGGATTTGATTCTTTTTATTTATGAAATGACTTTATATTTCCTTTCAGAATTCTTTCTTTAAAATCTAATTTTTGTGACATACATATAGCCAAGATTGTTTGCTCTTGGATACCATGAAATACCTTTTAGTTCCTTGAGTCAATGAAGTTTTAAAGCTAAAATGAGTTTATTTTTAGGCAACATATTAAGAGTTTATATTCTAGAAAGATGTTAAGTTTAATTTCTTCTGGCATACATCTAAATGATCAATCGTGTTGCATTTTAAAATCATTTATATGTGTACTTATGTATGTATGTGTGTACTTATTATAGGGTATGTTCCATTTATTTATCTATTTATCTATCTATCTATCTATCTATCTATCTATTTATTTTCTATTTGTCGGTGTTTTGCCTGCATGTAAGTCTGTGCACCAAGTGCATCCTGGTGCCTATGGAAGCCAAAGAGCATGTGGGATCTCTTGGAAATGGAGTTATAGATATATTTTTGAGCTGCCATATGGTTGCTGGTAATTGAACCTGGGTTCTCTGAAGAACACCCATTTCACTTAACTGCCGAGCCATCTCTCTAGGCCCCCAAGCACGTGGTTTTATGCCATCAACTGACAGTGGTAAATTACATTAAAGAACAAAGATTTCATTCCTAGAAAACTTGATATATTATCCAGTGTTTAATTCAGTTTGCTGGTATTTTGTTTTTGGTTTTTGTTAGTTTTAGTCTATGTTAATGACTGAGACAACCTGTAAATTCCATTTTTATCTGTTTTTGACAAGGTTATTAATAAATAATGTTATAAAATGAGTATTGGCTGTTTCCTATTTTTCTTCTTTGTAAGATTAGAACTCATGATGCTTAAATAGTTCAGTCACAATTTTATTATTATTATTTTCTTCTACAATACATCTTGACCACAGACTCCCATCCCTCCACTCCTCCTTCCTCCCTCACTTCTCCTCTCTCCCAGATCCACTGCTCTTCTGTGTCCCTTCAGAAAAGAGAATGCCTCCCAGGGGTATCAACCAAACATGGCATAACAAGATCCAATAAGACTAGGCACAGACTCTCATATCAAGGCTGAGCAAGGTAACCCAGTAGAAGGAAAGGGTCACAAGAGCAGGCAACAGAGTCAGAGATACCCTCACTCCCACTACATAGTCACAATTTGAAATCATATACATATTGGTGTTTTCTTTGAGGAAAGATGTTCAAATAACAATTCATAATTTCCAATTTTTCCTAAGCCTGTTTTGATAAGTTTCATACTCAGAAAATTCTGCTTTCATCTGCATTTCAAATTTATTTTCATAAGTTCATCCATAATGTTATTTAACTGCATTTTAGTGTTTGCTAAATTTGTATCGTGGTCTATGAATATTTCTTCCCAAATACCTTTGTTCTTTAAATCCACACTTTAAACATTTTAGTAATATATTTACTCCTCTTAAAAATACTGCTTTGGGACTGGAGAGATGGCGCAGTGATCAAAAACTCTTGCAGAGGACCAAACGTTGTTTCCTAGCACTCACACAATGTCTCACAATCCTCTGTAACTCTAGTTCCAAGGGACCTAAGCGTCTTCTGAACTTCATTGCCACCAGGTATGCATGTAGGACATACGAAATACTCACGCAAAACACTCATATACATAAAATAAAATAAACAAATGTAAAAAATACCGCTGTGCTTGCCTTGTTTATTTGGTGGTCCTTAACACTTCCTATGTCCAGAATTCATCTAGGAAGCTTTTAAAAGTGAGGCCTGGGGATATACTCCCAATAGTTTGTAACCTAAAAGGCCTAACATAAGAAGTTTTTGAAACTCTAAAAGTAACATGAAATTCAGTAAGTAGTGAGAACTATGGGTTGACACAGCACGTGATAATATTTGCTTGTGTGTGTTATTTCTCTACATAAATCAATTGTTATGATATATATTATTGTTTTTAGTTAGTAGTAACTCACTACTTTTCAGATTTTTTTCGTGATTTCTAATAGAAGTTTTACACCTACATAATTCACTTTACCTATCATTTTATCCAGTATCCCAGAATG
>LZPO01116993.1:407741-464393 GCA_001675575.1 Neotoma lepida | reverse complement strand
CTCTCTCTCTTTCTTTCTTTCTTTCTTTCTTTCTTTTCTCTTTATATGATGGGGACTCATTGTGTACCTCTATCTGGTCTGGCCACTTTGTAGACCAGGCTGACCTGGAACTTGCAGAGATTCACCTACCTCTGCCTCCTTGAGTGCTCAGATTGAAGTTGGGTACCATCATGCCTGTCCAGTATTTTCTTTATCATTGAATTCTAGATATATTGTAATTTCTATAATTACTTTCTATAATCTGGGACATAGAAATCTGCTTTTAAATTTCAAAATATAAGACATATGTTCATATTATGTTATTTCTTAAATGCATTTTGAATAGAAAACATGATCTTTATGATACAAATTATTAGGGATTCAGCACAGTTTGTTTTATATTATAGGGTATGTTCCATTGTTTCTACAATTGAAAAGAATATTCTGTAATAGTTGGAAGGACTTATTCTAATTGCATAAGCCCCAAGATTAGGCTTATAACTTTTGTTGTATTACATGTTTTATCTACTAACTTCCTGAAGAGATATATAAAATTGTACTGCTCATGATGCCGCATAGGGAAATTTATCTTTGTGTATCTGTAAGACTTCTTCTTTCCCAATCATTTCCCTTTTGTGTTTCCTGTACATAGTTTGTATGGGAACCTCTAAAACATGGAATATGGGATCATTCTTTGTATAGCAATAATGTATTTTAAATTTATTTATACCAAAGAATTATGAAAGCCCATATTGAGCATATGATATTGAAAGTGGGCAATCAATACATTTTAGCAGATTCGCACAAGCTATAGAAAGAATTACTAGCCACCTGTATCCCTAGATATGAAAATCTATGACCTAGGCCCAAATTAAACCCTAGAGTATTTAGTCATGACTACTTAAAATAAGGAAAATAAGGAATTGCTTCCCTTTTAGATTATACAAACAACAAAAGAAATAAAAATAGAGCAAGATGAAACCAGAGAAACCAAGGTGACACCAATGTAGAAACCTAAAAATACATCAAGACCAAAATAGCCAGGGTGATTGGTGATTTCCATAAAGCAAAGATAGAAATCCTTCTGCACGTGTGTGTCAACACATCAGCTCAAACATCAGGCACCCCAGTTCTGATGATACATTTAGCTACTGGCAGCCTCAAGTTAATTACAAGCTGCTCATCTCAAAGTAAGGCTTTCAATTTTAAAGAACAAGTTCCAAAATTCATAGACAACCTTAGAAGATGGAGTTCAAGCTCTGTCTCATGTTGGTGCCAGTGTGTGTGTGTCTGCATGTGTGTGTGTGTGTGTATATATACAAATGAACATACACACAATTTATTTTACCCTTCTTTCATATACCTCAGCCTGAATTTCCTTCTATCTCTTGGTCTCAATGTGTGTTCATTATACTTGATGTGAAAGCATGTATATTGTGGTTTCAAGGGTAGGCATCATGGGGACTCCAAGGGTAGGCCTAGGAAACCACATTTTAGCTTCCATCTTCCCTGACACTAAGTCTAAAGTCAAGATGATTATCATTAACTATGTTCCCTGGAGGAAAATCACTTTCATTCAGCAACATTCCCCCAATAGTTCAGCCATTACTATTAGAAATAATAAAAGGAATGCACTTATGGACCATTTAGCACCTCAAAAAACCCACATAGTATATCAGAAAGTGTCCCTTTACCTTTCCAGAAAAAAAAATAAAGCTTTGACAAATAAATGTGAAGAAGCTAGAGGCTGGATTGTTCAATACTCAAAAGACTTGATTTCATCTCCCTTTGGGGAAAAGAAAAAAAGCATAGAATGAAATATCCAAGGAATAAATGGTGTGGCAGCAGAAAAGGAACAGTCTATAAGCCTGTGAGTCTCACTAATAGAGTTCTTAAGCTAGTATGTGTCATCCTTCTGCTGGAAGTTTAATCAATGGGGATCAGTTCCTCCTAATATCCCAGTTACACAAATTGCCAAATGCCCTAATTAGAATCAACCCTCACTAGACTCACTGTAGATTACTCTGAGTCCAAAATACAGATGAGAATCTGAAAATAGCAAAACAATGACTGTTCAAGTCATCACTGTCTCTCATTTACATAGGGGGTTTAATAAGGCACACATAAATAAAAGAATATGAAAATGCAGAAAAGAAAGAGATAAAAGGAACTATGCTTAAATGAAGAAGAAGAAAACTATGAATTTTATCTACTAATTACTTTCTTTCTGGGGTTATCAGGTGAAAACAGAGTACCCAGCCAAATATGAAGTTCATATGAGTATTTTCACATACATATATCGTAAGACTTATCTGAGATAATTTATCCTATCTTTCTTGACTTTCAGATGTCTACTCCCTGCCATCTGTGTAATACTTACTGAAAACATTTCAATGCACAAGATGTATAACAAATGGCAATAGCATTAAACCAATTCCTAATGACTTATTGTTACACCCATAGATTAGTGCATCTCTCAACCCTCATCAAAGAAGCTCATTGGAGTAGATGGAGATTAACACAGAGACCCACAACTGGTTAAGGTACAGAGAATGAGGGGTACAGAGAATGAGAGACTGTGGAGTGCTCAATCCTGAATGGGACATCCATATCATACACTCACCACACAAAGTTCAGAAATGGCAGATGGGAAGAGTGGACGAGGCATAGGTGGTGGATGACTGCAAAGAAGGAGTGTTTTGTAGATCCAACAGGGAAGTTACACATATGAACTCACAGAAGCTGTGACTTAATGCACGAGATCTGTACAAACTCAGGCCACATATAATATGTGGAGAGGGGATGTGGGCAGGAAGTCCTGCATCTAGTTGCAAAGCTTTTAGATTTTTGAGGATTCTTTACATTGATTTCCATAGTGGCTGCAGCACCTTGCAATCCCACCAACAGTAAATAAGGTTTCCCTTTTCCCCACATCCCATCCAACATTGCTTGTTAGTTGTTTTGTTGATACTTGCCATTCTGACTGCGGTAAGATGAAGTCTCAAAATCGTTTTGATGTATATCTCCTTAAGTACTAGGGACAATGAACAAGTGTTCAGTTCCCAGCTCCTAGCTCACAATTGCCTGTAACTCCACCTCCTGGGGTTCTGAGATCTCCTTCTGTTCTCAGAGACATGTGCAAACACATGTGAACATACACATCAATTTTAAAAAGTCTTATTTTTAGAAAGATAACTTCTGATCAGGTGTTCATAATCTCTATATTACCCTAGATACATGGACATGTGTATACTCATACATAGGCAAATGTCTAAAACGAAAATAAGCAAAGATGCAAATTGTCCTTTCATCAGGATTTTTCCTCTAAGGTAGAGAAAGGATGGAAATAAGGAAGCAGGTTCAACAGGGCTTTTCCTATTTTTACTCTGTACTTTATCAAAGATTTTTACAGCTAAAATGCATTTGTGGTTTTCTTGTATGATTCAAATGACTATTTAAAACAATAAACATGAAGGCTTATATATGCCAGAATTCTTCAGTGAAAAGAGAAGTACGAATGCCTTTTATTTCATTTTCTTCTTAAATGGAGTATCTTATCTTGAGAGAAAATTTTCCTCTAAGAGTTTTAGAAATCTTGACAGACACATGAGGGGAAATCTGTCATGTAAACACTGCAAGGCATTTTCTTCCTCTCACGTAGTAAGAACTCAAATCACCCTTGGGGTAGTCTGTTCTTTTATCTTGGAGAAGGTGACCCTAATAGCCTTTATTGCACAAATGAAATGTCTCTTTTACTTGGAGAAAACTATAACAATCTGAATGTAGATACTTAGACTCAGAAAGAACTATTCTCTTTGGGGTAATGCAAATTATTTGATATGACTGAGTTAGGACTGCATTCACAAGGCTTTATGTTTAGGGTACCAGGGGTAGCTTCCTATGAACTGAGACAGTATTGTGAAAATCAGTCCTTGCAATTTTTTTACTGAATAGTTTTAGTCAAGACCTAAGGAACTTTATAATACAGGCATGATATTTCCCTGATACAGAACTCTGGGTCTTAAAAAAAGTTTTAAAAGGGGGAGGTAAAGACATTGTGGATATGCTTAAGTTAGGTTGCACTGGTAATACTTTGAAATCAAATGACAGAAACCTTAGGAAATACATTGATGCTAAATAAATCACCTTCTCATGTGATTATCATTAGTGCAAAAGAATAAGGGTGCAAGCTGACAAGGCTATAAAATCCAGAGGACTTGGCAATTGTCACCTCAGCAGAATTGGCATTCTTATTAGCAGTCGTCCTTAAGTGTAATGAGACTTCAGTAAGGAATTAAAAATGTGAGATCTGGTACTCAGTTGGGTATGAAGGGACAGTTTTCTGCTCTCGCAGAAGTATCTGAACATTGATCTGGAACTCAATGAACAGATGTGTTCACACTATTTGCTGGTTGTGGCAGACACTGGCAGTAACCTAGCTTTTGGGCACACAGAAGTGAGCCAAGAGCTAACATAAAACATGTATTTTATAAAAAGTCCTAGTGATGGATTTGGTCCCACGGGCTATGTAAACAGCCTCTTATAATACTGTCAGTGGTAAACTAGCTTCTGTGTTGTCTTTCCTTGCTATGGTCCCCAAACTTTGAGTAAAGTATTCTGGAAAGAAGGATTGGCATGGCGCCCCACACTTTGATTTTTCAAAGGTTTTAATATACTGTGTTCAGAACCTTGTAATTGTTAATGCTTTGAAGAGTTTGCTTATACTTTTTTTATTGATCCTTATAAAAAATATACTCAAAAGTTTGAGGCATTTGTCATCTATGAAGCCCAGCATCATCTCTCAGGGGCTTTATTCCATTGTAGAAATGATGGTAGCTATGATGGATGTGATCTGGACAGTAGAACAGGGAAAAGTTTGGAATATCTGTGAATATTCTCATGAAGGAGGAATACTTTTGAGAAGACCTAGGAAGCTGAGCTCTCAGAATATTAATAATTTAATTCAAAATTATTCAAAAAAGGAAATATGACTTCACTGAAAGCACATTGTTTGGAACAATTGGTTTTGCCCCAATCAGTCATATAAAAAGTTATAAAAGTACAACCATCCATTGTAAAATGAAAGAGGAATGACAGTATATATTTAGTTCAATAGTTTGTTTCCTATGCATTGCAGCCTCCTAAGGCAGGGCATTGTTACCAGAATCAAAATACAAAATGATATTTTATAATTAGGACAATTAATATACTTTGCTATCCCCTTAGCTTGAAATTCATCTTCCCTTGTCTTTGCCATGTTATATCCTCTTAATGCTTTGGCCCTTACTTAAGACACAATCTTCAATGAAAAGCCCCCTCTGATGACAGCAGGCTGTATTAGGTATGGTTCCTCTTAACTGCCAGAGTAGCTTTACTCCCCCTGACTACCACCCTACCCCCTACAACCATAGGTTAAGCACATGTACAGAACAAGCTGCTGAGTGAGTAGCTTGAGTCTATGTTTGGAAACACAAGTTTCAGGCAGAGCAAGCTGTCTTTTGTCTAACACAGGGTCTGGCAACACCAGATGCTGTGCTAAGTGGTGAAAGTGCATGAAATATCTGCAGCTTCTAGTTCTATGATACATCTTTAGTGTCTAGCATAGTGTCTGGAAAATAGATGTTCCTTAATAAATACTTACTTCTAGAATTGTCAACCAAAAAAGGAGAGTGAGTTATGGTTCTCTAGATGTAGAAGAAACTGATCCAAAGGCTACTCAAATCGCCAAGCCATAGAGACACACCCACATGGTTCTAATTGGGTACTCTATGTTCTCTAGTTATACTTCTTCATGGAATTATAAGTTCAGGGCACTCTAGACAAAGAAAGGATGGTCAGGTATCTATATAACTTATTCTTAAACTTCAAGGCAGATGATGGATTCTACTTTAATGCTCAAATAAAGGAAACCAAATTAGAAGCTCATAAGCATAATGGATATAAGGGTCATCATCCCCCCAAATGACATGACCCCTCTAAAATGACACCACAAGGATGTCAAGATTTTGTTTCCCTTTTAGCCTTAAATGCTATGGTTTTGTGTGTGTGTGTGTGAAATTGGGTTGAAAAGGAGGGGTGGTGTTACTCTATAGTCCAATGTAGCTCAGAACTCACTGTGTATGCACCTCAGGCTAGACTGGAACTTGTGACAAACCTGCTTCATCCTGCTGAGTTCTCTGATTACACACATGAACCACCATGTCTAGCTTATAGTATATTTCTTATAATCTAGTTATTTTGAAATAAATCCAGAGAATTAGATCAGCAAACTATGATAAATAGACAGTGTGACTATCCCTTGGCCTCACAAACCTCAGAGGTGGGCTTAAAGACCCATACACCTCAAGGAAAAAAGATCATTTTTCTATACTTTACTTATCCCATAATAGGGTTGGAAACTTTGAGGTTTTCAAACAATTATTTCAAATTTTCACTTCCCTTTGCTTGTTTAGACAAAGATTTAGAGGCCACTTCAAGGTATGAATTCTCTGATCTCTTCTACCTGCCTGGATGCCATATTGCAACGTCTTTTTATGTAAGTTTTTATGTCATTAATCCCCTCTTTAATTCTGCTAGGAGTCAGTGTCCTTTAATGTCATCCATTGAATTTCCCAAGAGTGAACACTTTTTTTTTCTCTTCTTGCAAACATCTCCTAATTAATGGTCACCACCGCCTTCTCATTAATGCTCATACAGGAGGCAATTAATGATCACTCATGCACCAGATGAGATTTTCAGGCACAGCTCACTCTAACAGAGCTATAGCCTATGTGACCTCAGTCAAAATTTCATTCCTGTGTTCTTTCTGTAATGAGAAGGGTACCATGACCTCTTTCTCGCCTTCTTCCAAACAACAGACTCACTCTCTCTGTCAATAAATACATCCAAGTCATCTCTGCCTATTGTTAAAGATGTATTTATTTTTATGTGTATGAGTGTTTTGATTGCATATACGTAGGTGTACCATGTACATCTTCTGCTCAATGAGGTCAGAAGACAGCATCAGATCTTCTAGACCTCACGTTGTGGTCCAACATGTCAGTACTGTACTGTACTGGGTTCTCTACTAGAGTGACAAGTGCTCTTAATCTCTGAGGCAGCTATCTAGCCTGTCTCTCTATATTTTTGTAAGTCCAAAACAACAAAATGGTAGCATACTATCAACTCTCTGTGTCCCACTAGGTATTTTCTTGTATTTTCACCTCTTCATAGGTGTGGAACTTCTGGGAGTAATAAATCCTTACTGTTTCTACATCTATCTTTTGTTGTGTTATTTTGTGTTTTTATGGCAGTGCCTCACAGTATAGCCCAAGCTAGCCTCCAACTCACCATCCAGCTGATAGTTTAACTTGGCAGCTGAAATACTCTGTTTTTGAAGCCATATCACCAAGTACATAAATTACCTTCAAATGTAAAATATTGATGTTTATGTAGCTATAAATTTCTTTGTGCCAATTATAAATAAGTGTATTGTAAAATTATTTGGGTAACTCAATCTTTGGTACCTCAGCTTTTGCTGAGTAGTCTGGAAGAGAGCCTTCCCAGAAACATCTTTTGTTCTCTCCCTGAGGAACAAAGCCTATTTATCCCTATTCACAAGAAAAACATATCGAACATAGAAGTTCCCACCTCCCACCAAGTGTGTATAATTCATCTGGTGATACTTGTAGTTCATATTTTTCTTGAATCCCATAAGATGTTCACATTGGTTCTCCTCCTTCTCCAACACTGACTCATTTTAATCCATCCATTACTTTAATATTAATAATGCTCAGGTTTCTTCCTTCATTTTCCTTACGAAAATCACCAAGGAAATTACCATCTACTCTTTAACTTTTCATAACCACTAGTCATCTAGTGTCTCTTGTACTATTATGTCATCTGAATTTGGATTCCTCAATTGGCCTTCTATTTAAAATCCCCATGAACTCCCATCCCTAACCAAGAAGCTATTTACAATTGATAACCACTCTCAAAGGAAAAATAAATGTTGTCCAATGGAGTCTCATTGGGTATGCAAACTACACTTAATGGCAGGCCCCAGGCCCAGCAGTAGATGGCCAACATGAAACAAACTAAACTCAATGGTATTTTTAGCAGTTTCTCTTTCTTTTCTTTTTCTTTCTTTTTTTTGCCTCATAATGCTTTGTTTGTGCATTCTTTATCTTATTGGTCTTTTGCTTGTGTATTATGGTTTCTGATTTTGTGATTTTTATGGAGTGTGTATGTGTGTATGTGTCTGTGTATGCATTTCCTGTGCTTTTTCTTTGTTTTTATTCTTTTTTTAAAGTTGACTATTTGTTTTCGAAAGAGAGACAAAAAAAGGTAAGGATTTGGATGAGTGGGGAGATGGGGATGATTTGGGAGGGGATAAAGGAGGAGAAACTATGATCAGAATATATTGTATGAAAAAAATGTTTTCAATAAAAAAGAATCTTCACTTGATTTATCAATAGAGAACCTATATTCATAATTTCCCAAAATAGGCTTATCATTTACAGATATCTAACTTTGGACTTCATCTAGTGCTCTCAGTGAATGGTAGCTAAATCCAGACAATTATTCAGTTAAAAATGTGGAAATCAATTCTGATTTTTCCATCTTTCTTAAGATGTCACCTAAAGCAATCCCTCCCAACATTACATCCTAATTATCACTTAAAACTGTATAATATTTTTCAAACCCCATTAAAAGCATTAATACCAGCATGCAATCCAAAGTCCTTATCACAACCATACAATGTGCATGTAATTTCCCAGCATTTATTGTGTTTCCAACTGTAAGCATGGTATCACATGCTACTTGTGTTTAAGCCCTTGGCTATCTTTGCAGTATCATCTCTTTCAATGTTATCCAATCCCCTTATCACTTTCTATACATGAATCATAACAACTATATTATATTTACTGTTCTCTTCTCTGGCTTTGCAGGAACTATTTGTAGCGCCTGAACATTTGAAAAAGTATTACTTATAAATCAAGTGAATCTATATTGTTAAGTGTCGTCAACAGGATAACCAGATATATTACTTGATTTTCCTCCTAAGGAAAGTTCATTTGCATTTTTATCAGACTGAACTATTTCCTCATACAGCTCCAAGGAAATTATTTCAATCGCTGGATGGATTTTTATAGTGAGTATAGATAGATGGACTAGAGGTGAGAGAGGGTACCAAAAGTAGAATTTCTGTCTAGGATGTTGTTCAGCCTCCTCAGCAAAAGCCAGGACAGATAAGGACTGAGTCACCTAAATACTTTTACAGTGTATTTGAACCACAAACTCTCTTCTTTGAAAGAAAAATTAGGACTCAAAGACTTTGACATTTTTCTGAACATGGGGATGGTTCCTTGTGCTGGTAGGTAGCACTACGCTTATCAATGTGGTAAGGAGAAGAAGATTTTGGTTCTTTTTCATAGCTGTTTTTTGGTGTGTGCATGAGAGTACTTTGTATGCTTCCCATTGCCAAATACTACCCCTCCCAAGATCACCCCTTTTACAAAAGCTTAGCCTGTTTTCTTGATACATCCTTCAGTGGGTGTTCCCCACCTGCTGTAACTGCTATCTTTCTGGAGATTATTTTTCAATCTAATTTCTCAGACTAATACTCCCCCCTGACCATTCCTGACTCTCTTGCTGTTTTATTCCACATGTACTTGGGATGGATCCCCAGGATTTGAAACTCAGCATGGAAATAAAATGAGCAATTTTCTCCTCCTCCAGGAAAGCCAGACACGGTCTCAAGTGTCAGACATTTAGTGTGATTTCCGAGTTCTTGTTTCTAGCATACCACAGACATCCATATCCTAGCCAGACACTACTTTTTCAAATAATTACTTTTCTAACTCATAATTTATAAAAATTAACATTACTGGTGGATGACAGTTGTAAAACCCAGTTCTAAGTTGCTATTTCTGTATTTCATGACAATAACACATTAAAAAATCCAGCATTTACTATGGAAAGTGCTTATTATCCAAACTTACAAAAAAATCTAGAGAAAAACAAAGCAATTTACTCAAATTCACATAGCTAGCAAATGTCAGAGGCACACTTTCAACCCAGACCACCTGGCTTTCAATTCTATGCCCTTGCACATTATTTTATATTTTCCCCGTTTGATGACTAGGCCAGAGATAAACTTTATCTGGCATTCTACCCTTTCTCCCTAGCAGATTTCAGGTGTCATCCTTTTTATATGCCCTAGCCTAGGTCCCATACTCAGACTGTCCTATATAATAACAACTAACCATGTGTGACTATTGAACTCTTAAAATATGGCTAGGGCAATTAATTGACTGAATTTATAATATTATTTAATGTTAAGTAAATTTGCATAACCACATGAGGCAATTTTATACTCTATTGGACAGTGGAGCAGCACTGCCAGGGTCTTTTCTGTGGTGACAGAAAATGGATACTGACTAACAGTCTACTTGCCACTAAGAACAACAACAAATGCACAATGGCATTACATTTTCTTTCTAATAGAACAGGACAATTGGGAATCTAAGACACAGGGGAAAGTAAATAGCTAGGCAATGTTGGTGCTGAATTGAGGGAAATCCTAGGAATAGGTAGGCCAAGAGAATCCAGGGCACTGTGTCAAGTCACAGATGGCTCATGTTAGGTTCATGGCACCCAGATAGATAGCAACAGCCATAGCGTCAGAGGCCAAGGTCAAGAGGGTAAAGACTGGCCAAGAGAAAAAAGCGCATTTTATAGTTCAGGTTGTTAACTTAAATAGAAAGGAATAGATTGGCTATGGTATCCAAGCCTGGGCAAGTGGAGGGCTCAGATTTAGCACAGATTGAATGTCCATGAAGTGAATAGTTCAAACTGGGAACAGGCAACAAAGAATAAAGGTGAAAAGAAAAGGCAAAGAATGTATTGAAACAGAGGGGGGGGGGAAAGACACATATAAGCAGATCCATCTCCTTACGTACAGACCACATTGTGACTTTCTGAGCCTAGTAATACCAAACACTACTTTCTGAGTATCTTCTCTGACCCCATACCTTTCTAGGTGCTTTTTATACAGAGTTCTGTAGTTCAGCTTTGTGGGCTAGATACTATTATTATCACCACTTTACAAATGAGAATGTTGAATCTTAGTTAATTTAATTCCCCTTCCAAGAATCACAAAGTTGGGACTTGAATCAGTTTTTCCAATTTCAAAAAGAAAAAAAAATCTAATTTTTGTTTTTTGCTTCAATATGTCTTTAATCCTAGACAGGAGGAGAAATCTCTTGGGGACAGGAATCAGTTAAGCCTAACAGAAGAGATTCGGCCCCATATGTTCAACAGTCAGAGCCTGAAGTATGACCATATAGTGGGTATATTGGAGAGTTTAAAGAATAGGCTTGAGTATGTGAAAGCTGATGCATAAGCAAGGAAAGTATTTGTAAGTATAGGATATTTTAGCAGAAATAAAAAACTAGTGCAATGACAATGTTAGCTCCCATTCAGATATTTAAAAGCCACATGCTACCTACAGAGTTAGATGGTTTATATCAATTAATCTTCACTTCACTTATTTATTGGTGATACTAAGAGCTCGGTTTCACAGTTCAAAGCATAAGTACATGAAAATGCATGGGATTGTAATCTGGAACCTGTCTGGAGATGATGCCATATTCTTTCCATGTTGAACAATGACTTCCATGAAAAACCATATGTAAGGTTCTGATCTCTCTACTCTAAACTCTTTTCTGAGACTTTACGTATTAGAATCTTTTAAAGATTAGGTACGTATTTCAACAGCCAAGTTTTCAGACAATACAAAGAGCTCTTGGTCTCTGAAGAATATGTCCTCCTCTAAGCTCCTAATTTCTATGGGTAGTAAGCTAGGCACAACACCAGAGTTTGAAGATTGAAGATACTTGGGTATTATAGCCTAATTAGACCTTCCCCTGAGAATCTGTCTTAAGATTTTCATCTCCTTACTAATTAAGCCTCTAAGGTTATTGCTTTGGTTAAACATAAAATTTTTTGTTTCCTAATGATTAGCCTATTTTTATTTTTGTAAATATTTTTAGGTATTGTGTGTATATGTGTTCATGTGTGTGTTCATAAATTTGTATGTGAGAACACAGACACATATATGTAAATTTATGTGGACTACAGAGGTCAAAGTATAGTGTCTTTCTCAGTCTCACCTGATTGGGTTAGTTAGTTAGCTAAGCTGGCCAACAAGCTCCAGGAATCCTATCTTCCATAAAACTCCCAGTGTTGGGATTATAGATGCGTCACATCAAATCTGACTTTTTCCATAGGTGTTAGGGCTCAAACTTTACTGAATGAGCCATTTTCACACATCCCCTTAATATAAACTGTAGAGACAAAAACTCATATATCAAGATACAATATAATGAGTTTTGACAAATTGTACATACCCTTGTAAGCAAAACCCAAATTGATATAGAGAGATATTTACATCATCCCCAGAAGGAAGTTATTTCAGTTAACCCTTCATCACAACTCCTGTCCCAAGCAATCATTTTAAAATAATTATGTTAATTCTTTTATTCATTTGTTCTCATTCTCTCTCCTCTCTCTCCCCTCTCTCTGTCTGTGTCTGTCTGTCTCTCTCTCTCTCCTCTCTCTTCTCTCCTCTCTCCCTCTTTCTCTCTTTCTCAGAGAAGATGAGCCCAGATATACATTCTTTTCTTGCTTCAGTCTCTGAAGTGCTAAGGGTACAGACCTGTGCCACCAGGCCTAGCTTGTCTGTCCTTGAAATGAATTGGGATATAAAGTATGCACTCCTATGTGTCTTATTTCTTTCACATTTATATGTAATAGTGATCTATGCTGTTACATGTATACATGTGTCAGTAATGTTTTTGCTTAATAATATTCCATTGTGTAGGCATAAGTAGAATTTATTTGTCCATTCTCCCATTAAAGCACATTCAATTTAAATCTTGGGGTATTGTAATTAAGGTTATTTTAAACAGTCTTGTTCAAGTCTGTTTGTGGGCAAATGTTTCTATTTCTCCTGGGAAGAGGGATTAGAAGTCAAAATGATAGGTCTTATGGCAGGTGGATGCCTAATCAGAAGGAACTGCCCACGATGTTCCAAAATTGTTATAGCATTTTATACTTTTGCCAGTAAAGCACAAGAGTATCAGTTGCTTCACATACGAAGACTTCGTCTTGTCAGTCAATTTAATTTTAGCCATTCTGGTGGGTGTATAGCGGTGATTTTAATTTGCATTTAACTGATTCCTAGTGACATTGAACATCTTTTTCATGTGATTAGTAAGGATGGCCTATTTTTAATGTGGTAGGCTACATATTTCTTCTACTAATTAAGCTGAAATAGTGGTAGTTTTAAGCATTTAATGATTGGGCAGGGTAGAGTTAATGGAGATTATGAGATGGACTAATGTACTTGTATCAAAAAATGCTTTGCCTGGGTTGTTTAGGGATCTCCACCAGACCCCATCAGTCAACAACTCAACCAAATGTGACCCAGTCCAACCACTGGAAGCCAGTTCAGGCTCAGTATCCCCTATTACTAGGAGTCCTCACTAGGTCACCCTCATAGATTCCAAGAAGTTTCCACTAGCACTAGGTTTCCACACTGCTCCCCCTAAATACTCCCAATTCCAGCTGTCTTTCCCCACACTCTCTCCATCCATCTCTTCCCCCAAATACCTGATTCCTCACTCCTGTTCCCATCAGCCCCAGTCTAACTGCAAAATCTAATCTATTTCCCTTTCCCAGGGAGATCCATGCATCTCCCCTAGAGCCTTCCTCTTTGCCTAACTTCTCTGGGTCCGTGGATTGTAGCTTGATTATCAATTACTCAATAGCTAATGACCATTTATAAGTGAATATATATCATTTTTAACAGTATACCATATTGCCCAATTATATATCATATTTGTGTTTCTGGGTCTGGATTACCTCACTCAGGATGACTTTTCTGTAGTTGCATCCATTTGCCTGCAGATTTCATGATGTTATTTTTTTATCCCTAAACATCTCAGGTTGATGCTATGATGGAGGGTCATTCTCAGAGAACTTACAGTAGGGCCCATCATCGAGGACAACATCTACACAGGTCATTGAACACAGAGAGGTTGAGCTTTTGGTACCTGCATGGTGCCTTCACCCCTACATTCTAGTCTCTTTGATGAGGGAAGCTACTCTACAGGCTATAGAAAGATAAACTTAGATACTAACCCAGCCACAAAACTCTCAACCTACAATCTGTCTTGCCTATAAGATGTGCTGGGGAGATGGTGATGCAGAACTTGTGGGAGAGGCCAACCAATGTCTGTTTTAACTTGAGGTCATTGCCATGAAATGGAGACCATGCCCTACACTGCCTGGATGGCCAGGAAATGGGAACTAGATAGCCCAAGGGACCTAGGATAGAACCAAACACAATTGGTTTAAAAAAATCAATGAAATGGTTTCTAATGATATTCTGCTACGCTCATAGATAAGTACCTTGTCTAGTTGTCATCAGAGAAGCTTCCTCTGGGGCAGATGGGAGTGGGTGTGGAGGACCACAGCCAGACATTATGCAGAGAGAGAGTTTAAATTGAAAATCTCCACAGGGTCCCTCTTCTCAGCGATCAGGGAAGCCCATAGAAGAGGGGGAGGAAAGATTTTAGGAACCAGCAGGCATGAAAGACAACAGAAGAATATGGCCCAGCAAATCAACTAAGCAGGGCTCACATGGGCTCACCGAGACTGAAATGGCAAGTACAGGGCCTGAAAGGGTCTGCACCGGGTACCTCTGCATATACGTTATAGCTGCTAGCTTGGTGTTTTTGTGGGACTCCTAACAATGGGTGCCGGTGTGTCTCCAACTCTTTTGCTGGCTCCCGTGACTGTTTTCCTCCTATTGGATTGTCTTGTTCAGCCTCAATATGAGGGCTTTTGCCTTGTCTTATGCTATCTTGTATTGTTATGTGTGGCTGGTGTCTCTTGGAGGCCTGCTCTTTTCTGAAGGGAGATGGAGGGGAGTGGATCTGGGGGAGAGGAGAAGTAGGGGGGGCTAGGAGGAGTAGAGGGAGCAGAAACTGTGTTTGGGATGTATTGTATGAGTGAAGAATCTATTATCAATTAAAAAATAGATTCTATAAAAAAAGACAAAAATGCTTTGCAATAATCATTTGCCTACCCCAAGAAAAGACCATTTCCTGCTACCATTTGTACAGTCGTTGCTTTAAACTGTACAAAATAATGTGTTTTTTTCTTGAACCATTTCTTTTTCACGACTCAGAATTATAATTTTACAGTTTTTCTAATGTCTTAAAAATTTACCCAAATATTACCATTCATCTTTCCAGGACGTAAGTTTAATTTCCAGACAGGAATAAATGACAGTCAACTACTTAAAACATACTATTCAAAGATTTATGTCTCAGTACTCAGCACATGATGCTAAGGATGGTCTTAGTATTGTGTAACTGTATTGTAATTTAGCTGTCACTGAGTTTGAATAATGGTATTGCTGAAAAAATAATTTAAAAATCAGGACAGAAGGAAA
This sequence comes from Neotoma lepida, assembly GCA_001675575.1. NCBI lineage: Eukaryota > Metazoa > Chordata > Mammalia > Rodentia > Cricetidae > Neotoma > Neotoma lepida. The sequence continues at coordinate 448,909 of LZPO01116993.1, read as the reverse complement.
GAGCAGCAGACAGATAATAGAGAAAAATCACACTGGTAAAAACAAAGCAACACAGTTACCCCAAAACTGAAGAAATGCCTATATTTGGTGTGAAAAACTGCGACACAAAGGGACTTGGTGTGATTTTATTCTCTTCCAGCCAAATGAATTTGGTATCCTAAGGCCGAAGGTGAGGAGAGCATTAACAAGCAGCTGGATTCATTTCAGAAGCTTGAATGCTGTAACTTGAAGGGATCTGCAAGGTCATCTAATACAATTCCCTATAGAGTGCCAGGAATCATCTCATAGAGCACATAAATGTTTCTATCTTTTAAAGTCTATTGGTCAGAGTGAAAGCCTCTGTATACAAAATAAATCTATTGGCTTCAGATTTCAGAACTTCATAAGTTGCAAGAAGTATTGCTGTCCTCTGCCCTCAGCTCAGAGTTGTCACTCTTAATCCTCACATTATCACCTAGAGACTACTAGTCATTATTGTAATCATTCCTTTTCATACGTGATTATCAATAGCCTCATGAAAATTCTTTCCCTCAAAATATCAATGTTTTAAAACTATTCTGACCAGCACAGAGAATAGTTGTAATATATAACTTTATTTTAGAAAGTATGCAATTTGCTTTCACATAGCATTAGAATTTGGAGTCCAGTGTTAGCATTGGTTGCTTATAAGGTTAAATATTTCATAGGTTTAATTTTCTTTACTGTTTTATTAAATTTCAATTTACAAATAATAATTGTGTATATTTGTAGAGGACAATATGACACTCCAGTCTGCATATACATTGTATAAAGATTCCGTAATTCAAATTAACATATCCATAGCTCACCAATTTATTGTTTTTCTGATTAGAATGTTAAAATCAAGTTTAGTAATTTTGAAATGCAGAAAGTATAAAGAGGAACGTGGTATCAGCACTGAAGGTGGTTGACAATCAACAAAACCCTTCTGTTTTAAAAATGTAGTGTCCTAAACCTTGACTCCCTCACCTACGTCATTTGGTGGGGTGGGAATGAATGAAGAGAAAGTTTACTATAAAGCTTTTCTTCAGTCATTATCATACTTTGCCATGTTAATGTAAATCATAAAACTCAATCATCTCTTATTGTCTCAGGGTCTCAAAGAACTACCATTCTGAATGTTAGTATATTTACTATCCAGTATCTTAGGTATGCAGATGAAAACACAGATGTAGGACATTGAGTTGTAACTGTTACATCTACAAGAAATCCTGTACAGATATTTTTGTTACACTAGACAACCAATATTACGTTTTTTTACTTCTTTCTTCATGAAGAAACAAATAACAACCACCTATAATTCAATATAACAAGATTACAATTTAATTATATTTAATTTTACTGAGATTGTATTGAAATGTAAAGCCAAGGTACTATTTATGTAACTCATTTGAATATCACAGAGAAAAAGAATAAGTGAAAAAGTTATCTTAAAAGCTAATGTCCCTGAGTGAATGAAGTAGTTTTACTCTTTCATCTTGTGTCTACTCCATTCACAACAGAACTTCCTATGAGGCTAACATCATACTTTATATTAACTTACAAAAAAACAAATAAATCAGAATTTTCTGCAAAATAATTCAATCAGAAATTTAAGGTATTAAAATATATTTTTTCTTGATTGAAATTTGACATCACTCAGAATATCACTCTAGATACTGCATTAGCAAAGAATAATTGATGATTATACATCAATATTCTGTAGCTGATTCCTATAAAAGCTATAATACGCACCCTTCTCCACAAGTGTTTAAGTCTAAATTTCAACTGCTTGTCTAGAACGCTTGCTGCTTGAAGTTAATCAGAAAATCCTCTGAATCTTATTGTAAATCTGTGTTATACATCTCTTCTCTTTACTCTTATGTTTAGCCAGGCATATACTTTGGATCAAATAATTATATGTGCTCAATCAAAAGAGGCTGAAATCTAGGAAAATAGTGGCTCTCTAATGAATACTAAGCAGTCCAAAGTTCTACTGTTGTATCAGAAACAACTCAAGACCTAAGAGAAGTTCATTGGGGAGGTTGGGGGGAGCAGGAGAACGGGAGGGGAGAGGAACAGTGGTTGGCATGTAAAATGAAAAAAATTTAAATAAATAAAAAATTCAATCTTTGCTAAAATATGCTACTCTTCTCAAACTTAATGTCTACAGTAACTTCCATTTTAAAGGAGCTTAAAATATCTGGACTCTTTCAGATATTTGCCAAATAATTTTAGGAAGTTCTAGTACTCTGACCTGATTTATAATGGTTAAAACTCAAATAGAATAACATAAAGTGGTCATGTAAATATGGTATGGTACAAACAAGGAATTCTAAGTCAGAAAGATCCAATTTCTAATCCTATCTCAATCTTGGTTGTCTCACTGTTCGTATTAGAACTACATATTTGATTAGGCTGTTGTAGGATTGCTTTTTTTATAAAATAGAGTATATAATAGGTACTGTTTACTGAAGAGTGGATTCTTTTCCATTCACCAATGGTTTCATCTCTGTACTGAAGCTAAATGCAAATGAAAAACACTATATAAAGGAAATGTAAGAATAAGGATCCATTTGTACCCCACTTTCAGTTAAATATTTGAGTGAAATGGCCTTCACCTATATTATCAGAACTTATATCAAATCTGAACAATATTTGAACGTGAGCATAACCTGCAGTACACAGAAGCTATTTTACTTAGTTACATGAGGAACTTGGGTTCACTTTAGCTCCATAGATTCTTGAAATTACAATATTCAATGCCAATTCATGGATTTACTCGTTTTGCTTATGTCCTGTAAATATGTAACAATTTGGTGCATATGTCCATCATTTATATGATTCACATGTCTGTATATGTCTTAGTTACTTGTCTATTTCCGTGACAAAATACAATGGCCATGACAACTTATGGAAACAATTAATTTGGGTTCACAGTTCCAGAGAGTAATAGTGTCCATGATTATCATGGCAGGGAGCATGGCAGCAACCAGGCAAGCGTGGAGCTGAAGCATTAGTTGAGAGCTTATATCTGATTCTCAAGCACAAGGCACAGAGAAGAGAGAGCTAATTGGGAATGGCATGGCCTTTTTAAAGTTCAAAGCACACCTCTGGTTACACATCTCCACGAAAGACACAACTAATCCTTCCCAAACTGTTTCACCAACTGAGGACCAAGTGTTCAAACATGTGAGGCTATGGACGTGATTCTCACTCAAACTGCCATGTTCCACTCCCTGGTTCCCATAAGCTTGTAACCATATCAAAATGCAAAAACAATTAGTCCAACTTTGAAAGTTCCTGTAGTCTTTCACAGTCTCAAGATGCTTTACAAGTCCAAAGTCTCATCTGCGACACAAGGTAATCTCTTAATAGTGCCCGCCAGTAAAATAAAAAAGCTAATTGCATACTTTCAACATACAGTGGCACAGAATATACATTACCATTCGAAAAGGAGGGAGTAGGGGTACAATGAGGAAATACTGGACCAAACAAAGCAAGACAAAAAACCCTATAGGACAAACTAAATTTTATAGTTCTGTGTCCAATGTCAAAGGGATTAGATGGTTCTTCCCTTACAGCTTGGTTGACTGCAACAGACTTCTATCTCTTAGGCTATTTCTGCACCCTGTCTATAACTCTTCTTGGTCAATACTAAATGACTCTGGAATTTCCAACATCTTGGGGTCTCCAAGACAATCCAGATTTAATTTCATTGCTTCATGCAATGACCTCTTCAGGCTTCAATACAGAGATTGTCCTGATATACAGCTGGCCTCAGAGGCTTAACTATGGAGATTCTACAGTCCTTTCATTCCTGTATCCTTCAGACTTTAAAGCCGGAACCACCATATGGCTGATGCTGCCAAATTCTGCTGCCTGCTTGAGGTGAAATTTAACCCCCTCCATGAATTACATTTGCATAGGATTTGATTTGTTGTTGCTCCTTAGGAACATGATAATTATTGACATCTTTTCTTTTCACAAGTTGCAGGGTAAGCTGGGTGACCTCTCATCCTAGTGGAACCAATATTAAAATTCCTTGTGTTTTTTTTTTCCTCCTCAAACTACACATTTTGGTTATTTGTTTGTTTTTCATTACTTGCTCTTTTTCACTATAGAGCTTCTTAAGAGTGATCAGTAGCTGGTTTCCAGGTTCTGGCAATTACAAATAAGGCTTCTACGAACATAGTTGAGTAAGTGTCCCTGTGGTATGATTGAGCATTCCTTGGGTATATGCCCAAGAGTGGTATAGCTGGGTCTTGAGGAAGATTGATTCCCAGATTTCTGAGAAACTGCCACACTGACATCCACAGTGGCTGTACAAGTTTGTACTCCCATCTGCAGTGGAGGAGTGTTCCCCTTGCTCCACATCTTCTCCAACATAAGCTGTCACTTGTGTTTTTTATCTTAGCCATTCTGACAGGTGTAAGAGGGAATCTCAGAGTCATTTTGATTTACATTTCCCTGATTGATAAGGATGTTGAACATCTCCTTCAGAGTTTCTTAGCCATTTGAGATTCTTCTGCTGAGAATTCTCTATTTAGATCTGTACCACATTTATTGATTGAATTATTTGGCTTGTTGGTTTGTTGATATCTAGTTTCTTGACTTCTTTATGTGTTTTGGAAATAAGCCCTCTGTTGGATATATCAACTGAGGAATGGATAAAGAAAATGTAGTATGTTTACACAATGGAGTATTACTCAGCTGTTAAAAAAAAGAACAACAGGAAATTTGAAGGCAAATGGATAGAGATAGAAAAAAATCATCTTGACTGAGGTAACCCAGACTGAGAAAGACAAACATGGTGTGTGTTCACTCATAAGTGGATATTAGCTGTAAAATAAAGGATAACTATGCTATAATCCACAGACCCAGAGAGACTAGGTAACAAGGAAGATTCCTGGGGGGATGCCTGGTTCTCCCTGGGAAGGAGAAATAGAAGAGATTTCATGAGTGGACTGATGGAGGGTCAGGATGGGAACATGAGCAATCAGGTTTTGGGGAGATAGAGAGAGTACTGAATGAGACTAGTAGAAAGGGGGCATTTGGAGGTCAGGTAAAAACTTGGCACAAGGGAACCTCCCAGGAATTTATAAGAATGACCCCAGCTAAGACTCCTAGAAATAGCAGATATGTGGCCTGATGGTTATCTCCTGTGACCAGATTGGTGCCCAGTCCAATTGTCACCAGAGAGGCTTCATCCAGAAACTGACAGAAACAGATGCAGACCCACAGCCAAACATTAGACAGAGTTCAGGAAATCCTATAGAAGAGGGGAAGAAAGAATTGTATCAGAGGGGTTAAGGACACCACAAGAAAACTCACAGAATCAACTAACCTGGGCTCATAGGGGCTCACAGAGACTGAACCAACAACCAAGGAGCCTGCATGGGACTGACCTAGGCCCTCTGCATGCATGTTACAATTGTATAGCTTGGTCCCCTTGTGGGATTCCATATGCTACAGTTGTGTGCTTGTTCTTCTTGTGGGACTCCTAACAGTGGAGCAAGGGCTGTCTCTGACCCTTTTACTGGCTTTTGGGACCCTACTCCTCATACTGGGTCACCTTGCCCAGGCTTAATACATAGGGAGGTGCTCAGTTTTACTGCAACTTTGTATGCCATGTTTTGTTGATACTCATGGGAAACTTGCTCTTCCCTGAACAGAAACAGAGGAGGAGTGGATTAAGGGTAGGAACAGAGGGTTTTGGGGAAAGGGACAGGGAAAAGAGGAGGGAGAGGAAACTGAGGCCAGGATGTAAAATAAATTAATTTTTTTTAAAAAAGTAATCCCTAATAGCCAAGCAACAGAATCAGTATTAGGCTGTCTTGAAATCTCCACTGTAAGAAAATTAGTAAAAAAAAAAAAAAACTCTTCAATTTAGCCTTAGACAGATTCCTAGGACAAAGGCAAAAAGGTCACATTCTTTGCCTAAATATCAAAAGAATTGTCTCTAGCCCCATTGCTAATACTGCTCCCTTCTGAAACTTCCTGGTATGGACTTCCATACTCCATTTTCTTTTCAGCACTATGGTCTTCCAAGCTTCTACTAGGATGGCCAATTAGGCCCCACTTACAGTTTTCAACCAATTTCATATTTGAATGTCTGCAAATCTTCTGCATTTCTCCAAAAAGCCAGCATAGCTAAGACTATCATTGCTGTAGCCTACTCTCGGCTACCACCTTCTGTCTTAGTTATGTTTCAATTGCTGTGAAGAGACACCATGAATAAGCTAAGTTATAGAGCAAAGCATTTAAATGGGGATTACAGTTTCCAAGGGTTGAGCACATGACGATCATGGCAGGGAGCATGACAATGGATAAGCAGCAATGGTACTGAAGCAGTAGCTGAGAGCTTATAACCTGAGACACAACCACAAGGCAGAGAGAGACCTAACTGGAAATGATATGAACTTCAGAAACCTCAAAACCCACCCCTATTCAGACTCCTCCTCAACAAGGCCACAGCTCCTAATCCTTCCAATCTGTTCCACCAACTGGGGACCATGTATTCAAACATACGGGTCTATGGAGCCATTCTCATTCAAACCACTACAGTATGTATTTTATGGTTTTTCCTTTCTCCAAAATCTAGCAAAGAGCCTTTTGAAATCCCTATTATAAGAAAACTCCTGTCAAGAGAAACATGTATGTCTTCTCTATTTGACTAAGCTTTCCTGACAAGCCAAGGACCAAGTTTTCTCTAACTCAGCTCTTAAGTCTTAATAAATACTGCTGACGGTTGTGCCCTTGTTGATTAATTACATGAGCATACAGCAAGGCCTGGAAATTACTGATAGATGCTAAGAATAGCTGAATATGTATCTCGGAGACCTGTGTCACACAACATTGGGCCCTAGATTTAGGATATCCATAACTAAGTCATTCCTGGGTGAGGTGCTTAAATAGCTAAAGAAACTGCAGATGTTTCCCTTCCATTAATGGCATCACAGCCAAACAGCCAATAAAATACAGCAATAGAGGAACACGCATAGAGCATGACTGATGGGGAAGGTATTTTAGAGCATAACAATTCTAGGCTGCAAGTCAGAAACTACCTGAGTCCTGTCCTGGACTCCTAACATTGACTTCTGTGATTATGGCTACTTCCTCTCAGTCAGAATCAGATTATGGGTATTTATAAAACAAATAGATAAAATTTCAAGTTGGCCCATGAACCCAATAGTCTAGAGCACAATGAGACATAAAATTAATGCTTTGTATCTCAGAACTCATGCAAAAAATAGAATCTATGATTCAGGTTAGCATGTAATTAATTGCTGCTTCAGTCTAGAATTGTTCTCAGTCTAGAAACGCACTCAGTTCCTTTCCCTGATATAGGAATCATGACATATACATCTACATTTCAGGCCCAAACCTAGGCAATGACTGCTCAAACGAGTACATGCCTTAAAAATATCTGTGTAGATTGATTGATCTGGAAAATGAGAAATCTGCTTACTGATGTGGCCTCACAGCTGCGATGTTGAGATTAGAAAGGTAATATACATGAACAGTGGCACTGCTTTTAGCTTGCTAAATAAGAGATGGTATAAGTGCAGAGTAAATGCACAGATCAGAATCAATTTTCTATTTCCTTCCAAACATTTCCAGTGCTCAGCAAATACAGAGTAACATAATGGGGTCTGCTAGCTTCTTTGAAAACCTATTTTTTCAAGAAGTCTCGAATTTCTATGTCTGGTCATGAAAAGATAGTTTAAAAGACTTTCTCAGAATCATAGCTCTGTAGCATCCACCAAGATCACTCTTATGTTTAGGAGGAAAGTGGTTCCCATGTGGTTTACAGTAAGGCATTCCAGAGATGCACTCAACCCCAACCTAGTCAACAACTTCTCTCATTATAACTTTTCTCTCTCTTACAACCCTTCTTGTTGCAACTGAAATTCTTACCTTGAGGTAACTTTGTCTGCAGAGGGGGAAATGCAGTTTATATAATGAGAAGGAGAAAAGAAAAAAAAACTGTGTTCAAGACACTGAAGTAACTCAAGCCCAAATAAAAGACAAGAAGAGGTAGGGAAAGAGTAAAGAAATGCTTATATACTTCATTTCTTTCCTTCTCTTAAAGAAAAAGATACACCAGAAATAGAACCAAAGTGGAGATGGAGGGCAGAAGAAAAAAAAATACTTTCTTTTACTCAGATAAAGTAAATACTACCCATTTAAATATGACTTATAAAGCTAACAACTTTCTTTTTATTACACTAGGTATACAACCTCATCATTCAGTCTTCAGCTTTCTCAGCAGAATTAAAATTGTTTTCAGTAGTCTACTACTAGGACCTTAGTATAAGCCACTGTCATTTCTAACTTGGTACTTTGATTAGTTTTCTGGTTACTTTCTTTGGTTCCATACTTGTCTTTTTAATTCATTTCACAATAGCATGAATGACTGTTTTAAAACATGAGCCAGATATTATAACTCCCTAGCTTAACACTCTATAATGGTTTCCCACTGAAAATAAAATAAGGGGTGGGGAGATAGACAAGTGAGTAAAGTGCTTGCCATACAAGTATGAGAATCCAATTTTAGATCCTAGCACCCTGCCCCCTAAAAAAGCACGGTGGGTGGCATTTACCTGTATTCCAAGCACACAGAGGAAGGAGACAGAGACAAGAGCATCCTAGGGAATGCTGATCAATCAAGGCAAATCAGTGAGATCCAGATTCAATGAGGGACCCTGTCTCAAGAATACAATGGAAAGTGATAGAGGAATAGATCTAAACATTCACCTCTGGCCCCCATACATGCATTCATGGGCATGCACACTTGTATGCAAATGCACACGCATAAAATAAATAAATAAATATTTTCAAAAAGAAAACAGAATAAAAGTGTATTTGTTCATGGCCATCTGGGAACTTGCATTTAATATTCTTCCTCTATCTTTGAATGAAAGCTACCTATAATCACTTTAATTTCACCCTTTGAACATTCTATACTTATTAAAATCTTGGGATATTTGTACTTATTCTTTTCATGGAAATTATCCCAATATTAAATTGCTTTTTAGAACACACTTATTTTCTACCTTTGTTCTCTAAATGAAAGAATAGGACTTTTTATCTTTAAGTTCCATTGTATCCTCGTTGGTTTGGCTATAGTTGAACTACAAACATTACATAATGAACTTGCACTCAAAATGATGACTTAATGACAAAAAGAGTTAGCATGTAATGAAAAGAAGTGTAGGTGGCTTCTAGGAAGGCCTGACTGAACATGCTATTGTGAATAAAATCATCTTGATTGTATGGTTTCTTGTTGGGAGAAAAATTAAAATCTCAGAAGCAAACAACTTTGTTAGGGAAAGTTTCCCAAGGCTTAAATTGGTAAAGAGAAAAAAACATTGACATGTTGTCAGATGGCTGAAAATTCCAGAATGTTAGTGACTGTATTATCAAATTAGTTGTCCACATAGACCAGTGAATATGGAGGTAAATCATAGGGAGAAATAATGAAGAAAATGACTAGGGAAAAAATAATGTTTGAAGGTAACAAGGCAACCAAAAAGGAGGATATTCTTTTTGAGGTAAGGGGTATGTTGTTATAGAAGGAAATAAAATTGCGATTAGAGAAAAGGATCAGAGTGCAAGGGGACATATATTATATACTGCATATTATAGCTGAGATGCAGAGAATATGAAGTTGAGGAACAGTTCAAGAACGAATGGAGTCTTAAGTCACTCAGTCCTAACTTCCTTAACTGTCAAGAGTCTTCTTGGAAACATCATTAAACTAAGGGGCAATGAACCTCCTACTTATGAACTAAAGTACACATCCATGTGTGCACACATGCTTGCACACACACTGATCTCCATTAAAAACTCTACAAAGCCAAGTATCTGATAAGAAGTTCATGATTGTGGAAGGTTTGAATGTTGCTCATCTGGAGCCAAATTATCTTGGATTATCTTTTGCTTGGTTAGTAGCCATCCATTGTCCATGTAACTGTCTGAACTACTGTTCTCTTGGGTATGAGGTAAGTCCCTTGGAATAGATTAAAAATCCAGTGTCTCCTTCAACAACCTGAAAGCTAACACTATTATCAGGCAGTTTCTGAGACCTACAGCAGAGATTTCCCCAGTTTTCTGCAACGCACCTATGTGAAGCTTCTAACGATGTCTTTTTAAAGTGCCTTAATCTGTGACTTTCTTTTGTTCTGTAACTAAAAAGTTCATGAGACCTTTTCCCCACTGGAACATGGTATTTGTGGCAACATAAATCCATGTTCCCAAGCCATGGTCACTCATGCTTAGTTCAAGAGTAAACTATCTCTCATTCTCTTTGAGGTAAGAGCTATGGTTTTTGGACATACTCTTGTGGGCATATTCTCATTCATTGCAGACACTCTGTCTGTACAAGTAACTGACAGTGTGTGATCATTGACTTTGAAGAACCCTAACCAGAATAAAAGATAAAGGAATTTCTTCCTAACTTCTTGATTTTTCCTCCAGCTCTTAGGCTCGCTGCTTGTTTCTAACCCTTTCCTTTTCTATGTCAAGACAATTTCCCCTCTCTGTATCTCCCTATTTCACATCATAACTTGGTTGAAAACTAATCTAATTCAGAGTAAAATGAGGATGCTTCCTCATTTTTCTCAATCTCAGTTTTACAAACATTTTAACAATGCCCTTCCTGACCTAAATCAATGGAAAGTAAATAAGGTAGACCTTGAGGGACATTATCAGTGACCAGTTTTACCAGAGTTAAGGTCATCTCCAGGAGGGAAGCATCCCCAGGTTCTTCAGGATGTGCTGTTGAATATTCATGTGGAATTAGGATCTGTTGGCTGTGCCATCTATTGAGATTAAACCTGGGTTATAGGCCTTCTCACTATACAGGATCAGAAAGGGTAATGAAATCTCAGAGCAAAGAAAGTGATTCTAATCCCCACATATCTATCTAGCTCTTGACATGCCCTCCAAGAAGAAAATGCCCCTCCTTGTAGCACAAGGCCCTTAGGGATGAATTTCCCAGTGTGTCATTTTTAGATCCATTAGGACTAAGGCGCAGGATGGTTGCTAGGATACTATATATGAATCAGGAAAGAAAACGTTACCTAATGTTAGGTACAGAGATGCAGGCTCAAGCCTATTTTGCACACAATGTAATGGCCTGTTACTTATTAGCATCATGATTAGGATCATTTTTAATAGTTCCTGTCTATTTTCCTTTTGGGAGTTAGGTTGCTACTGCATTTCAATTGGTAAAGAGTGTTGATGCTTTATATTTTGAGTAATAATTGAATTTGTTAAAGTTGAGTCTCATCATTGCTACTGAGGAATGTATTCATGAGTATGAAGGATGTTATAATGTGTGTACGTGTGTGCATATGTGTGCGTGGGTGCATTTGTGTGTTTGTGTGTGTGTATGTGTGTGTGTGTGTGGGGGGGTGTTTTCCCTGACTATTAAATGGTAACTTCAATTTGGGAATGAAATCACCCTCCATTGATTTCCAGTGTATTCTGCTATCGTCCAGATAGCACTTTCAAAGAGTTCTGTAAATGAGATTTGTAGCTGAGGTAATTGGTGCTGCAAAAGCATGCGATAGAAGGCAAGCTTTATAACTGCCACTTTCTTTATGTGGTAGCTTAACTGCCTCCTTTCCAAATCAAAGCTGACTCGGATTGAAGATGACATTCTTGTTGATTTTTGACCTTCCCTCTTATCTTCTCTATGGAGGAGGTGTTCTAGATGATCCTTTGATATATATCTCACCCCATGATACTAATTACCTGACTAGAATAATCATAATTAAGTCAGCAAATTGCATGATATTAAATGCTCGCTTCATTGCTCTTACATTCAGGAGCCTGCCCTGAAAACTAACAAATAGTTACCAATCCTTTTGCAATAAGTTCTTAACACTGTTAGGTAAGAATGGGAAAGTAACTCCTTCCAAGATGGGATTTATTACTACTGAGTGTAGAGCATTGGTGAGGACAAGAGGAAAAGAGCCAAAATGTTCTCTCCATAGACAGGTTCTGTCTTCCTTAGGTAGCTGAGTAATATTCTTGAAGAGCAGCCCACTCATCCTGGGGTACTGCCTGTAATTGAGGCTCTACACAATCTGCAAGTCCCGCTGTACGAAGGTCTGAGGAGGACTCATTAGGAGAACACTATACACCTAGACAGTGCCTTCTCCATCAACAACATTATAATTGGACCTGCGAATTTGTCTGGCCTCATCCTAGCTCAACATTCTGCCTTGCCCTGTGATTGCTTACTCTTATTATAAGTAATTGAAACCCGTCTATCTCCCTCTGTATTTCTTATCACCCATCCCTATTTGAGACTTCACAAATACCCTGCAGATGTTTATACCTAGTACATACTTAACTAATATTTATAGCAAGGAATAATTTTTATCACCTTAGTAAAATATAAAGAATCGAGTGAGAATGTTGTGCCTTTACTATAATTTGAATACAGCTGAAAGGAATCAGCAGCTTCTCTAATGTAAAGTTGTATTTTTCCAACATTCTAATACTTGCTATGTATACATGTATTTTGTGGGGTTTATTTATTAAGAGTATGGGAAAAGCACAAACTTTACAAAACAAATTTAACTCTTCAAATAGTAGATGCCAATGACTGTGATTAAAGGACCACCAAAGGCCTTCTTGTATTTTCTCAGACATAGATTTCCTTTCCACCTTTACACATCCTGTACTTGTTGTAGTGTAACATCCTAACATATTCTCCATAGTATCAGAATTCCACGGGTCAGATTCCTTACAAAATCTCATTCCTTTACTGTACTTAATAGAGATTTGTTACCAAGGAGCCCTAACAAGTGGAACAAAAATGTCGTCTTCAAATATATCTGCCATAGTAAGCTATTCACCATGAAACTTGCCCAAAGCAGGAGTAAAAGAACAAGTTCGCTTTCTTTTGTTTTTCTGTTATAGGTATAAGGTGCCAAGAAAAACATTCCCGGTTCCTGAAAGTCATAGAGGAAGACCAGTGAATGCCAAGTAGAAATGATTCTACTCACTTTGAAATGAACAGGAGAACAGTCCAACTGAAGCATTTTCTTCCTTGTATACAACGAAGGAGGCAAATTTATTATCCTCTGTTGTATCCATTTCACTTTCAACCAGTCATCAACAATCATTCACTCAATTTGCATGACAAGCTTCAGGTAAAGAAGTAAGTTCAGTAAAGACATTGCTACTAGTTTCACTGGGTAGAATCAATAATACAGGGTCACAAGTAGAATTTTATGTTTCAGGGGTTTGAGAGCTTGATTCAGAGAGTTCTTATTTTCATGACGGTGATACCTCAGTGTATTTTGTTTGTTTGTTTGTTTATTTGTTTTAGTTAGAATGACTTATAGTTTTCAGAAAATATCATTGGTACCTGAGTGTGGACATAGACAACCTAAACACTCAATTTTGTAAATTTATGTTGGAGGTTGTTAAACAACTGCATATCATGATCTGGGGCAAGAAGGAGACTTCTCATTTCATATGGCACAATTATTTACAAGTTGGAAAATGAAAAGTAAATGACTACAATTTCAAGATGTTTCAAAATATATTTGGCAGGTAGCTGGTGGCTCCTGAGATCCTTCCATGGAGCATGCAACATCAACACTCTCTTCACAGTAAAATTAAGATATCTCTTATTTTTTCCTATGTGTTCACACGTTTCACTTATAGTGCAAAAGCAATGGTGATAAAATTACTGATCATTTAATACAAATTAAGAAAGTGGCACCAAATTATATTAGTACTATATTAAGTATGTGCTGTCTGTAATATGAATAATAAATAGGCGCTCATCAATACACTTGTACTTTATGAGATAGGCCCCAAAAAAGATAGCTTCTGTCTATATTGATAATTTTATACCCACATGAAAATGTTTCTGAGTTTGTCAAACATGTTTGAATTTCATGAATCTTTCATGTCACAACAGGAACCTCAGATACAGTCTTCTGTACATTAAAGAGCAGTTAATAAATGGTCGCAGTTATGCTAACAGAGTTACTCTTCATAATTAAGCTATTAACATGCATAGTTGCTAGGGATAATGACCAAAGATAGCTCAAATGTTTATACAGGGAATATCCATTTTAAATTCCTTACATGGAGACAGAAGAGCTTAAACATTAAGAACAGATCTGCTACCGGCCAGTCAGAATATGAATGGCAGCTTTGCTGTCTCCTACCAGGGACTTTGTGAACCAGTTTCCCCCCTCTTCCCCCAAGGCCTGTGAAGATTAAGGTAAATTGGTAGGTGCAGACTGCCTAGAACAGTACTTGACACTTAGTGTCATGTCAGTGTTAATCATTGATATGATTTGTGAATTGTTTGGACAGATACAGTATTAGTATAGATACTTGATGTGAATTTGCAGAGACCAAGCATGTGATTTTTCGATGTAGTTTGCTCATGTCTTAGAATGAGGTTAGTGGGGCTGGGGATATAGCTCAGTGTTGGTCTAACAAGAGTTGGGCTCTGGAATCAACACTCAGTACTGATAAAATTAAGACAGTTATATTTTTGTGCTGACTGGTCAACGTTTCTACTGAGCTTTCCACATTTGGAACAATCTTTATTTTGTAGGGGTGAGGACAAGCTCTAGAGTCATGAATATGCAAGGTTTTCCTCTGTCACAAGCTTTAAGTTTCTAAGTTTAGAACCTCTACACCATACAGTTTCCTAAATTTTGTTTCAAAACATTCTCTAAGCTCACCAAAATGCTTTTATTGCTAGAATTGTCATGAAATCATTCAAATAAAATTAATTTCAATGCATTCTTTAAAAAGAAAAGTGAAGGAAGGCCTCTGGGGTGTTGTGAATATTCTATTTTTGACCTGGTTGGTAGTTACCTGGGTATTTGCTTTGTGATAATTTATTGAGCTGTATATTCACGTTTTATGCACCTCTCTGTGTGAGTTCTTCTTAACAATAATAAGAGATTTCAAAGGAAAATGAAAGAAATGTGGAAAGTCTCAGAAACCCCTGCCTTCTTCTAGGGAAAGATGCAGTAAAGATGCAATGCTGTTACAGTTTTGTTTTTGTTTTTTGGTTTTTTGTTTTTTTGTTTTTTTTTTGTTTTTTCTTAAATCATGGATTAAGTTAGGAAACTGATTTTTAAACCTATTAGCAATTCCTACTTTATACATAGACACGGTTTTCTGTCATAAAGAAGGCCCTACTTTGATTGAGAAGTGATGCAATTTCATGGCTTTAAAACCCCAACCAAACGGGTGTCTCATTTCCAGAAGCCTCCCTCAAGACAAAGAAGAAAGAGGCACCACAGTACTTTCAGTAGTTCCAGCAGCAGCTAAGGCTGGCATAGTCTTTTTCTTCCATATTGTCCTTGATCACTGAGAAAGGTAGCGCTGGTCTGAGCTGGGTACCTAGGATTAACACCATCTGGCTGGGGAAACTGTTGATTTTGAATCTCCAAGGCTGGCTTAAGCCCTCAGCAATGCTGACTTTGAAGTCCAGTAAGATGATGTGTAAATAGCAAACGACAGCTGGCATTTGCCTAGTATCTTTCCATGTAAATCCATTAAGAAATTCATTTAATACTTCAATAATTTTACCATCCTCTTTGATCATGTTTTCTATTTCATCCCGTAATGTTCTAACTTCTGCCTTGACTGACCTCTGCCTTTTGCAGCTCTGGGAAACTGTATATTTTAAAATTATAGTTCTTTGGAGGGAATAGCTACAATTTTTTTCAATGTTCTTTTCTCATTACCCTTCACCCACTTGCCTTGTCATCTTTGACTTATGTTTTTGAGAAAGAGACTTTAGTCAAACTTATTCTATGAGACGAGTTCTCTTATAATATGACTTTTATGTGTCATATCATATCCTTTATACCTGTCACTATGAAACTCATAACTCTGATTAATATTTCTAGCCATATGCATCATTTTAAAATTTTGAGGAATAATTTCATACTATTCAAACAAACAAACAAAATACTTAGATAGGGCCAAACAATTGACAATTGTAAGGCAGGGAAAAAAATGATAATTATAAAAAAATAGATAGCATCAGCAGAAATGGAAAATGGGAACCTTCCAAAAATCACTATAAAACAATGAAAGCACAAGCTGAAATTGTAGAAGTAAACTTTTGCAGAAGCCTGGGAATGAATAGAATACATGCAATAATCCAAAGAAAATTTGTTGGAGAAAAATATATGACTATTAGTAAGAAAATTCAATGCTATGGGGTTTTTAACTTGATACTTTCCTATCTTCTTTGCTAAGCTCCACAGTGAAACTAAAACTCAATACTGTACCATGACAATGAAAAGCAACAGCTTGGCAGCACTGGAAGTGTTAGAATAGTATTGAACCACTTTCAAAACTCCCAGAGAAATGTAATTACTGACCTGTCCAGTGATTTCTTGGAACATCCTACATCCAAATCTTATTTTTAATTGACCTAATTTAGCAATAACTTGGCATACATAGTCCTTTTTCTGGAGAGGAGCTGCTGAAAACTATTATTGGCAATCGTTTAAAAATTAGGCTACCGGATACAATAAATAACAGCTGGCCAAACATTAGGCTAATAAAATGGCCTGAAAGAAAAAGCTGCAGAATTTTGAGACCCGTAGGTGTCTTTGAAAAGCCCCTACATCATTCCAGGAAACTACAAGGTCATGTTCAATTTATATGTGCATCTCTAAAACTGAGTATGTATTCACAAAAGTTCTGAATAGATTCTATGCTGTCACTCAGTCTGACCAAAAGGTTCTTTATAGGAGGAATTGTATATTGCCTGACTGTTGAAGATATGCCAATACAGGTACACAGAGTCAGTTTTGAAAAGGGTGCTGAAACCATTCAGTAAAATAAAGAATAGTATTTACAACAAATGGTGTTAATGCAACTAGATATTTATTTTTAAAAGAATAAATGTGGGTCCTTTCATACCACAGGAAAGACCATAGTCAAAATATATCAAAGATCTAAATGTACGAGATAAAACAATATAACCATTAGATAAGGGGAATACATACCTTTGTTAATATATTGAATTAATCAAAGATTTCTTAGATATAATATTAGAGCACAAATGACCAGAGTAAAATTACTCTTCGCAAAACACTAAAAATATGTTTTGTTTCAAAGCAGATATTCAAAAATATGAAAAAAACAACATACAGAATTAGTTAAAAATATTTGCACATTACATATATGGCAATTAATTAATGTTTATAACATGTTAAGAATTATCATAACTCAATATAAAAAGTGAAGAATGAAAAATGGATGTCTTGGTTCATTTGTTTATTGTTATAGTAAACATTGTAGGTTTTATTACAATGTAATAGATAAGTGGAAAAGGAACCAGCTCCATATGCCAGAAGGGCATGTACAAGCAAAGAAAGAAGAGAAGTTCTGAGGCAAAACCAGGGTTTTTAAACAATTATCGGGCTTCCTGAATGAACAAGAATGTCTCTCTTGAGAAAACATTAAGGCCTGTTGAAGACCTAATCAAATCTCACTGTGCCCCACCTCTGAAAGTCTCCACCACCCAAGGACACAAACTCTATGGAAATCCATATGTAAGATTCTCCAAAAGAAAAAAAAAGAAACTAGATCTACTACATAAGTAGGCAAAACACTCCTGGGTATTTCCCCAAAGAATTGTCTTACTTAGAGTGATAAACACTATTACCAAAAGCAACTTGGGAAGGAAAGGGTTTATTTAAGCTTGTAGTTCCCCATCACAGTCCATCACTTATGGAAATCAGGGCAGGAATTCAAGCAGGGAAGAAACCTGTAGGCAGCTACCGGAGCAGAAGCCATGCAGGAGCACTACTTGCTTAGTAGTACTTGCTCAGTTTGTTTTCTTATACACCCCAGGGCCACCTGCCAAAGGATGACACCACCCACAATGGGCTAGGCCCTCCCACATCTGTCATTAAGTCTTCGTTTTCTACAGTCTGATCTTGGAGGCATTTTCTCAATTAGCGTTCCTTCTTCCCAGATGACTTTACCTTATGCCAAGCTGACATCAAAACTAGCCAGCAGAAACTCCAAGTCAACATATCACAGAGAAACTTGTACAATAAAGTTTATTGAAGAACTTTTCACAGTTGAAAAAAAAATAGGTATAAAAATCAGAAGAATGAATAAGGGAATATGGCACATATACACAATGGAAACTTTCAAACATAAAGGACAATGAAGTCACATTATTTGGGGAAAATGATTCAACTAGAGATAATCATATTACATGAATTAAGCCAGCCTCTGAAAGACAAATACCATATGTTTTCTCCCAACTATAGTTCCTGACTTTTACATAGTCACACGAAACCACATGGTGTAAGTAAAATTGTCTAGGAGAACAAAAGATATAAAAAGAAGGGGACAGTGGTGAGAAAAGGAATACTGAGAGATCTGAAGATTCAATGTACAATATATACTGTATAAAAAACTTAAAAATCAATGAAAAAATCCAATATAGTTTCTTCCATTTCTCAACATTGCCATACTAGGAACAAAGCTGCCATCACATAACCAAATCATACTGAAAGTAATAACCACATGGTCTGAATTTCTCATTTGAAGATACGAAAATGAAAATAATTAATGAGAACAAATGTGCTCAACATTACTGTCCACTACATAATTAGAAAGTAAGCCAAAGAAAGATACTACTTCACATACACTACAACGGCTGTTATTTAAAAGACAGATAATATGAAGTGTTGGTCAATATATGAAGAAATCAGGAACCTAATACTTTACTGCTGGAAATGGAAATTTGTGTTCTACTTTGAAAAATATTTATGTCAATCATGCTAAAAGTTTAATGTATAATTGCAAAATGACCCTGCCTTCAACTCTTGGGTACAGATCCATGCTTATTAAAAATATATTCACATAAAAACTTACAAACAAATATTCCTAGAAGCAATATTTTTCAAAAAACAGAAACAACACAAATATTTATCTGTTGATGGGTAGAAAACCAAATTGTGTTATATACATATAGAGAAATATCATTTGGTCATCAAAAGGGATGAAATCCTACTATGTATTGAAGCATAGTTGTACCTCAAACCTTATGCTAAGTGAAAGAAGATAATCACAAAAGACCAAATACTATATGATTCCACCTGTATGAAATGCTCATAATAGGCAAGTATATGGAGACAGAAAGTATATTCACGGTTGCTAAAGGCTGAGGAGCATATGAAGTACAGTGGAGAACTCCTAATTCATGTGTGGTTTTTTTTTGTTAATAAAAATGCTTTTAAAGTAAATTATGATGTGATATATTGTATCTGTGAATTATAAAAACTACTTAATTTAAAGTGAGTAAATTTATGGTATGCAAATTGTCTTAATGTAGCCATTAAGACAGTATACTAGATGAGCACTCTATAATTTACTAAAAGCAAAATCAACAAAGACAAGGAAAAATTAAACCCATGTGTTTCTAACTAACAGAGCTAGTATTAACACACACAGACATCTGCTTCTTGTGTTTATATTAGTAAGCAAAGTGTTTATATCATTAAGCAAAGAGATTCAATTCGAAGGAGAGGAGTGGCCACAGGACTGATTTAATTAATTTATGTGGTGGGGTCTACAGACATTATAGGTCAAAAACTCACTTCTTAAAGTAGCATAATTGGGGATAAGAACATTCCCTTGAAAGACGGACTTTTGAATACACAGGATATCTCATCATAAAAATCCCGAAGTTATTTGTAGCAACTCGTCCTGTTTCGAATTCTTCTGTTCACTTGTTGTATTTCATTTGTCAATCATGATACCTGCATGTGTCCAATTTATTGATCTCCAAATGAAAATTGAACCTGATAGTCTCTAAAGTCAAATTGCTTATTCAGCATATATTAATAGCATACAATCTATGTGTCTGACATTTTGTTTCATTTTGGGGATGGAATGGTGAGTCAAATACCCTCTTCTCATGAAAGTTATGTTCTAGAATAGATAATACTGAGCTATAGAGATGAAATGCAGTAATTGGGGAGTCAATAACCGTATGGAATATTTAGAAGAGGAACAAAGTTGTTACTTGTGGAGGTAATTATAGAAACCCTGAGGTCAGAGAAGTCTTGGAGTATTTACATGAAGCCAAGCAGAAAAGCATCCAATGTGATTGGAATATGGTATGACATTGTCTGCAATACACTAATTTTAGGACATTATTTGCTAATCTGATGGCTGGATAGGTTTTGGTCAATTTGACAAAAGCTAGGGCCATCTGGTAAGAGTCAACCTAAATCTTAAAAAAAATTTATCCATAATGTTGACTTGTAGCCAAGTCTGTGAGTTTTCTTAACTGATGATTTGTGTGGGAGGGATCAATCCAGCCCACTATGTGCAGTGCCACCCCTAGGCAGCTGGTCCTTAGAGATGTAAGAAAGGTAGCTGAATGTGAGCCTTTGAGAAAGCCAGTAGCATTCCTCAATGGCCTTTGCATCATTTCCTACTTACAAGCCCCTGCCCTGACTTCCCTCTGTGATAGATTGTGACACTGAAATATAAGCCAAATAAACCCTTTCATCCCTTAAGTTATTTGTAGTCAGAATATTTTATCACAGCAGGTGAAAGCAAACTAGGACACCTGATAATCAAATTGAGATAATATGACTTTTTAATGCCTATAACTATTCAAGATGCTATATGTAATTAATATGACTCCAGTTGACTTCATATCATATGAAAAGAAAAAAAAGTTTGCATTTTGTATTTCACAAAAGACTTTATTGTTCTATAATATTTTGTTTGTGTTCTAACAAATAAAGCTTGCCCGGAGATCAGAGAAGCAGAACAGCAGCCACTAGAGACTTCTTCCCTCTACGAAATCTCAGAACGACTGGGACTAAGATCCTGTCTTCACCTGCCTTATATTCCTGTCTCCACCTCTGTAGTGCTGGGAATAAAGGCATGCACCACCACCTCCTGGCTTTATTTCTCTTTTAGACTGGTTCAATCTCATGTAGTCCAGGGTGGCCTTGAACTCCTGAACTTCCTGTTTCCTCCTCCCAAGTGCTGGGATTAAGTGTGTGTGCCACCACTGTCTGGCCTCTGTGGTTAACTAGTGGCTAGCTCTGCCCTCTGATCTCCAGGCAAGCTTTATCTGTCATAACAAAAATATCATACAACAGTTCGTATCAATCCATTGCACTTCCTTTTAGCTAACTAGTCAGAAATAGAAAGTTGTTAAAACATTAGGAAGGTCAGAGGTTTTCTGATTTTTATAATAGTGTGAATCCTACGTTTAAGAGCAGAAGAATGAATGGTGAGACAGTTTAGCAGTCATTTACTAATATATTAACATCTCTGACTAAAGACTAAAAAACCACATGGAGTGGATTACTTCAATAAGCATGCAATTAGATTGGTGGAGGAAAGATCAGTCCAGCTGACTGGAATGGCTCATATCCCAAGAAGCTTTATATTTTACCCCCCCCCCATAAGAAAAAAAAATCACACCACTGAAGTATCATTGACTAATAACACATACTAAGTATATCAGACATACTTTAATCAAGTCCACAGAAAGAGAAACATTAAAGTAGGTATTATTTGGTTTGCCTTTCTCAATATGAGGTAAAGTAAAAACCAGAAAACAAAAGGAACCCTACCTACCAAGACTATCTCCTCCAGCTCTAGTATAGTACACAGAAGAGCAAAGCAACCAAGTGACATGTTGGTGGAAGTACTTCAGTATGATGAAAAGCACACTACACAAGGTTGAGAATTCTGAAATGAATCCTCATAATTTCCCAATTGCTCCATCCTTTCAGTGGGAAAAATGTAGCTAGAAATCAAGATAATAGAGAAATAAGTTCCCCATTTTGTAGTAATTGTGTGACACAGCTCAGTGAAAAGCATTCCATAAAGCCTGCTGGGCACAAAGCAGAACTCAGGAGTCAAAAGGCCCACTGAACTTCAATTGGAAATTCAAAAGAATGAGGCAGCATGTTTGCATATATACAAAGGGCAACAAAACAGCTTGCTGCCTTTGAGAACAGTGCCGCTAAATGTATGTTTAAGCTGGAATGTTGCCAACAATTCTATTTGTGAGAGTTAAGATGACTGTCAATAAGCCTGTCTGAGAAAAAGTCAAGCCAGGAGAATAGTTGATTAATGAATTTCCCAATTTGTGGGAATAGTAACATGCTAAGGTTATTTATTTTTGTGCAGCTACCCAGGGAGAAGTTCTTCTATGTTTCACACATATCTTAGAAATAGTCAGCAATGCACCAAGGTTCTACAAAACAAGAACTTATGCTTTTACCTATCTGGGTCTCCACTTCT
This sequence comes from Neotoma lepida, assembly GCA_001675575.1. Classification (NCBI taxonomy): domain Eukaryota; kingdom Metazoa; phylum Chordata; class Mammalia; order Rodentia; family Cricetidae; genus Neotoma; species Neotoma lepida. The sequence continues at coordinate 426,592 of LZPO01116993.1, read as the reverse complement.
GTTTGTCAGCCTGCTGACTGCTTCCACCTTCAGTCCCAGCTCAAAATTTCTAGAAGTGATCATTCCTGTTCACCAAGAAATTGTTCCTTCACAAACTGCCATTTTATATGTATTTCACTGCCAAGGTCTTTGTGTTTTACCTCTATTATCAAATCCAAAAGAACTCTTCTAACTTAAAAGTAAAACCTACCAACTTTGGAATAAATTAACATGGATCTACATTCTAGTAACACCAGTAATTCCATCTATGACTTTGAGATAAAAGGTTATCCTAAGTTTCTTTTTGTTGCTATGATAAAACATCCTGATAAAAAACAGTACAGGGGAAGAGTGGGTTTATATGACTCGCTTACAATTCCAAGTTACAGTTCTAAATTACCATCTAGACTGGTTGTTTTTTGTCAACTTGACACAGACCTATACCTCAGAGGAGGGACCATCAATTGAGAAAATGCCTCTGGAAGATTTGCCTGTGGACAAACCTATTAGGCATTTTCTTAATCAATGTTTGATGTGGGAGGGCCCAGCCTATTGCAGGTGGTCCCTCCCCTGGGCAGCGGTTTCTGAGTTGTTTAACAAAGCAGACTGAGCCAGCCATGAAGAACAAGCCAGTAAGAAGCTCCCCTCCATGGTCTCTGCTTCGGCTTCTACCTTGAGTTACTTCCTGACTTCCCTCAGCAAAGAACTGTTACTGTAAGATAAAGGAAGTCTTTCCACCCCAAGCTGATTTTGGTCATGAACTTTAGTCACAACTATAGAAACCTAACTAAGACAATAGCTAAAAGTAAAAACCTAGTGATAGTAACTGCTGATAAAGATGTAAAATAGATAGAATGTACATATGGGTGATATGAGAAAACTTACTCATAACCATCATGGAAAATTTTGAGAGTAATGATTGATATGAACACGTGTATAACCCAATGTCCAGAAATTCTACTCACGGATGTATCTATAACAGAAATGTGAATGTTTACCAAAATACATAAAATACATTGTTCATAGCAGTACTATGGATTGTACCCAAAACCTAGAGATATCCTAAATATAAACCAACAGTATAATTGATAAGCAGATTCTGATATATTCAAAAAATAAAATACCATACAGCAATACAAATGAAATAACTTCATGAAAATGTCACAGATGATTTCCACAAGATTTTCCTATGCAAATTGTGTTATATCTTCTAAATATTCTGATGGAGAATATATTTGAGGGGAAGAAATGATCATGGGAAACTTCTTTGTGAATGTGAAAAATTGGAGTTTTTGACAGAGGGTGCTGCTAGTGGCAGGAAACAGTATAAAGCATTTAGGGAACAGCATGAGGTACATATTAGAAACATCATGTTTCAAACCAAGAGGACTGAGCCTTGAAAAGGTTAAGCATTTGTGATGGTTTGTTTTTGTGGTAAGTTGCCATAACTTAGAATTATCTAAGAGAAGAGCCTCAGTTGAGTAATTCGGTAAATCAGGTTGCTGTGTGGGCATTTCTGTAGAGGACTGTCTAGACTACTGAGGTGGGAAGACTTATCCTGAATGTGGGCATCAGCATTTCATGGAATGGATCTTGATCTGTATAAGAGTACAAAATGACCGCTAAGTATAAATATGAGCAAGCAGGCAGAACAGGTGCATTTATCTCTCTCTGATCCTAGCTATGGATGTGATGTGACTAGCTGCTGGAGTTTCTTCCTTGACTCCCCCTCAGTGATAGGTGGTATATTAATTACATTTCTATTGCTGTGATAAAACAACATACCCAAAAGCAACTTGGGGAGGAAAGGGTTTATTTCAGTTTATTGTTCCACATAACAATGTATCACAGATGGCAGTCAGGCAGGAACTCAAGGCAGGAATTTGGAGACAGAAACTGAAGCAGAGGCCATGGAATAGTGCTACTTTCAGGCTTGCTACCCATCCAAGACCACCTTCCCAGGGATACAACTATCCCGAGTGAGCTGGGCCTTCCCACATCAATTGATGCCCTAGAAATTTGCCTACAAGCCCATTTCATAGAGGTTGTCTTAGTTAGGGTTTCTGTTGCTGTAATGAAATATCATGACCAAAAAACAAGTTGAGAAGGAAAGGATTGATTCACCTTATACTTTCACACACTGTTCATCATTGAAAGAAGTCAGGACAGGAACTGAAACAGGGCAGGAATCTGGAGGCAGGAGCTGATACAGAGGCCACAGAGTGATGCTGCTTATTGGTTTGCTTCTCATGCTTTCTCATAGAACCCAGGACCATCAGCACAGGGATAGCACCACCCACAATGGGCTGGGCTATCCTCCATCAATAACTAAGCAAGAAAATCCCTTACAGACTGATTTATGGAGGCATTTTCTCAATTAAGGTTCCTTCCTTTCAGATAATTCTAGTTTGTGTGTCAAGTTGACATAAGAGTAGCCAGCACAGAGGTGTTTTCTCAGATAAGATTTTCTTTTCCCAGATAGGTCTATCTCACTGTCAAGATGACAAACAAAAAACAAGAAACAAAACAAAACAAAACAAAACAAAACCAACCAACATAGCCATTAATTCAGATCTTTATTATAATAGGTATAAAGTTTAAATTGTCTGTTTGTCTGTTTGTCTGTCTATATATGTGTGTTGATATTTGCACATGAGTAAAAGTGTCTATGAAGGCTAGAAGAGGGTTTTGGATTACCCTGGAGTTGGAATTATAGGCATTTGTGAGCTTCCCTACATGAATGCAGAGAACTTAACTCTAATCCTCTAGGAGAACAGCAAGCAATGTTAACTGTTGAGCTATATCTCCAACTCTGATATAGGGTATTTCCAAGTTGTAATAAGAGAATAGAATTGGACATCACATAGTTGAAATTATTTATTATGGGCAAGTAAAACTATTCCATGCTTATAGGCCTCTTAATTTATAGTTTAACATGCCAGGTACATTTCTCTGCATATTAGCTTTAATAGATTGCCCTCAAGCAGAAGAAACCAGGTACTACACCTTGGCTATACTCACATTGCCTGAAAAATGAAACTGCAATTTAGAACAAGGAAGCCTTAATGGACATAGAAAGATGAGAATAAATAATAGACACATGAGTGAAAAGATGAAAACTGAGACACACACACACAGGAGAAAGTAGAGCTAAGTCCAAAATGTTGACAATTTACTTAAATTAAACAAGATCAGATAAATAGACATAGAGGAGTGTTCACAAGTGTGTGTGTATGTATGTGTGTGTGTGTGTGTGTATGTGTGTGTATAAAGAGAGGGGGGAGATATTTAAAATCTATAAAGTATTAAAATCTTATTAGTAGAAGGTAGAAGAAAAGGGGGGGGTGACAACATGATCAACAAAGCCTTCAAAGCCACAAGCTCCATAACATTATCTGTTTGAAATATTCATGTCATTTTCCAGGCCTAACTTTTAGCCAAAGTTGGGTTCTAATCTTCCAATAGGATTGAAACTAAAAATTTTCCTGCTCTACTTGCCACAGGGCCATTTGTCTTTTTCACTTTAAGTCAATAGCTCAAAGCCACTATGTCATATGCCCACCCAGACTAAGCCAGCCAGAGTCACATCAGCAAGCAGAGTTTGGCATTGACCTTTTCATATTCTGTATTTGACTGCCTGGCCCATCAGTGGGTTTCTTGCCTCTCTGTTTACAACTTCACTAAACTGTAAAGAGGGGACCGTCAGTCAAAATACCAAGCACAGAAAGGTCACAGCGACAGCTTACTATTTGCCAATGATTTTTAATCATTCACTCTGGAATACACCCGAGATCCTACAGTTAATTCCATTTGTTATTGACAGAAAGAATCTCACCTAGCCTTCATTTCTACTATGAAATGAAGAGACAGAAACCATAGAAAAAGAATCCCACTACCCTGTATGGACTGAGGATGCTTCAATTCATTTTAAGTTTTTTACTTTTACACCTTTTAAATGTACAGCAATTTGTTGGTTATTACTGGAACGTAAAAAAGACAAAACTCATAACCCTTACTCTATTCCTTGTGACAAAGTATGGGATAGGACATAACATACCCACATAACTCACATGTTCTCAAGCTCTTCAAAGCCTGTGGATAGTAAGTGAAATAAAATATATTTAATATATTGGCTAAAAGCTAATACTGCCTTAGATTGAAATACTAATATCCTCTAAGAGGCGTCTTTCTCCATCTCAACACTGATTACAGTTGGTGGCAAATAATTGCTGTGTGGGCTACCTTGTACCTGTATTCCTATACATCATAGGATATTTCATAGCATCAATAGATGATAATAGTTCCTCCCCAATTATTACAACAACAACAAAACCTTCACATGTAGTTAAATATCCTCTATGAGGCAAAATTACTCAAATTAAAAAAAACTGCTGTAAAAATATATAATCAAATTATAAGTTGTTGATATATTACTTGTAAAAACTTTGCATGAGAAAAAAAACTGTATCTGCCACAATTTGAATTTTTATGTACTCTCGTGTGTGTGTGTGTGTGTGTGTGTGTGTGTGTGTGTGTGTGTATAAATTGGTTAAAGAGCAGAAAGACCAAAATAGTGATTCTTAATTCTGGCAACAAATTATAATTACTGAAAGAGCTTTTTAAAAAGTCTGGAAGTAGGACTTTGGGCTCTTATAAGGTTTAAAGTTTCTGTTGTGGTTCTATTTTTACTCACCCAAGACAGATAACCACTCCAAAGCTCCATTAAATACAAATGACACAACCTTATCTATAGTTTTTAAATCAGCAGATCTAGAGTGGGACTAGTTCATTTAAATTATGCATTTTAGCAAGTTTATTATATGTCATGCCTATGATACTGATCCAAAGAGCACTTTGAGATCTACTGTTCTACTACAATGATGGGTCTCAAATTATTGGCAGTGCTCTTTCCTTCTCAACTGGATAATTACATTGTAGGAAAGTGGAAAGTTTTAATTTTGAATTCATACAGTATTTTTTATCATGTTTTTCCCCTTCCCTATCTTTGCCAAGATCCTCTCAACCTCGCTACTCACCCAATGAATGAACTTCATGTTCCTCTCCAATCAAAAAATATCAAACCAATAATGAAAACCAGCAAACATAACACACACATACACAAAACAAATAAACAAACAAAGAAAACATGGAGTCTGTGTTGTACTGGCCAACAACTCACAAGCATGCAGTATGACCTGGATTGTGGCTGATATACTCAGTGTCATTCCACTGGGAAAAATGATTTTCCTTCTCCCAACAGGTTATTAATTGATAATAACCTCTTGGCTAGGGGTGAGGCTTTGTGTTCATTTCCTCTTCTCCACGATGGTATTTTGTCTGGATTGAACCTGTGCAAGTCTTAGGAATGCTGTCACAAAACCTTTGGGTTCATATGAACATCTCTCTTTTGTATCTAGAAGAAACCATTTCCTTGAAGTCTTCACCAGCTCTGCCTCTTAACCATCTTTCCACCTCCTCTTCCACGAAGATCTGTGAGACTTGAGGTTTGATAAAGGAACCCCATTTAAGGCTAAGTGCTTCAAAAATCTCTTGCACATTGTTCAGTTATGGGTAAATTTTAATCTTGTATTCTTGTGTTGTATTTGAGTGTTTTTTGATATATATTCAGTGATTTCAAATTTCCAAAACGAGGTGTGAATGGTGACTCAGGCCTCTAATTCCAGCATTCAGAGAGCTGAGTCCAGAGGCTCAATGCAAATTTGAGCATGCTCAGGCCACATAGCAAGTGCCAGACTTGCCTGAGCTGTAACAGAAAGACTCTTAAAAGAAAGTTTTCCATAACTGACAAGTACATTGGCCATATTTGAGACACCTTTTGTAAACTTTCCTTCAAATCCTTCTCTTTGTTCATTCATAAATAGATATTGACTATTTTTAATCACTGACTAGCCTTTAAAAAGTAATTTTAGTACCTAAATCTAATCCCTAGACAATGCAGTGTGTGTGTACGTGTGTATTCTTTTTTTCTGATTTTAAATATTATAAAATAAAGAGGATATTACTTGTATTTACCTATACTTTGGTATTTTGAAGTAAATACTATAATCTTTATTTACCCATGGTTATGTATGTGGTCTGTGATATACTCATTTTCATGCATTTTATGAAATTCCAAATGTACATATACATGGTATTTATTACTTATATCCCCATTATTTCTGGATTTCTCCTTATAAAAAATGCTTCTGCGAATATTCATGTATGTGAAAATGTTTTGTGTTATTGTGTGTGGAAGCTGTACCAATTCACACTCTCAATAGAGCTGGTAAGAATTCTCACCATACTATGAATTCTTCCAGTATGGACAAGTTTGTATTTCCTTTCATTTTGATTGTTGTGTAGTGATACATTTGTGTGATTCTACTTTGTATTTCCATAACACAAGATAGTTTCCAAAGTAAGTAATTTTATACCTCAGTCAGACATGTATAATATCATAGGGGCAGCTATTTAAGGTCCCTGGCAAACTCTTTAGCATACTGTTCACAAGTAGTAATAAGTAGCAAGGGAATGGATCATATATTTGCTGACCAAGGACTTAATGAATTCAACTATATAAAAGCCATCTTGATTTTAGGTCTATAATTGAGTCCTTTAAGTTTTTTTTTTCACATTAACTTACATTCTCATAAAAGGAGAAACTTGAATTTAGCCTGTCATATTTTCCTATCCTAAACTCACAAAAGAGACCAAGGGAAGCTTAAAGAATCTTTCCCAATCACACTGAAGGATTTTCACAAAGCCAAAGTCAACAATTAAGAGTTGAAGTCAATTTGTATCTACTCAACCTTCATAGTCTAGTGAAGAAAGTAGAAGATGAAGAGGCAGAAGTGACTCATTCAATGGCCTGTAGCAAGTTTATTGATGATTGAAATACAAGGCAAGTGCATTCCCCATTTTGTGCACCAACCCCATCCAATGAAAACTGGCACATGAATGATTATGGATGGAAGTATATGACACAGGCAGGGAAGAAGATGGAAGAGAGGCCTGAGGCACAAGATGAGACGCAGAAGTGATCAGGCCAAGAAGGTCATGCTTTTAGTGTGTTTTTGTCATCACTGAGGGATGAACTCCATTTTACCATGCATGCCAGAGACAATCAACCCCCGGGCTAGACTGGCCAAAGCAAGATAGTACTTTCAAATGGGGCACTTCTCAGCTGTAGAGTAGGTTGCCAGCCACCTTGACATGGGCTTCAGAGTCACTGTTCTAAAGCAGGCACCATTGCACTTGCTGAAAATATCTCAGCCAGATTATCATGCTCTTAATTAGCTGTGCATGATGACAATCAATTAAGGATAGCATAAAAGCCAATGGAAATAACGCAACTCTCATTAAAGATTTCTCATTTGTTATACGAGTCTGTCTACTGGTTGAGTTCCCATTAACACAAACTGGGGCCTATTATTTAAGCCATTTCAGTAGAGTACAGGGTTATCTTTCCCTTTGACATTTATTGTACCTAGCATAAAGGTTAAAAACAATTATGTTCACTAGATTATTTATTATTTTATGAGGTTCAACCAAAGTCATTATGTTTGTTTTCTTCTCCTTATCAAAGCTGGTGAAGGAGGGACTTTTTAAGGAGCTTGAGATAAATATTAAGGAACTCCTGCTTTCCTTGTGCTCAGAAAGATAAACCAGGAAACAGAGAGGCTTATTAAAAGCCACAGTTGAGACTTATTGTTCACCATTTGCACACTGCTGCTACTGCACATGCTTTAGGCCAGCTACCCTTGTCTGAAAGAGTCATATCAGCATAGTCAGGAAGGCACAAACATATGAGCAAGAAGGCCCCAGACTGGGAATTAGGGAGACATGTTGCAAAAGCCTCATGCTTTTTGCAATTTTTTGTATGACTTTGACAACTCTATATCCTTCTCTTACATGGGCCAAAATCCTTGATTCTTCTCTTTTTCTTATCCTTTTCTAAAACTTCAGCAAACTCTATTAACGATTCTTAAAAACAAATTCCATCTTACCTCTTACACTGGTACCAATATGGCAGAGAGTATTAGTAATCCGGAAGATTACAATACCATGAAGAATTTAAGCATACCAGACCACTGGACAGTATTTATATACATACACCATACCTTCTCTTATAAAAAACAAAGCATAGTACTAGCTTTCTCTGTGAACTCCTTCATAGAATGCCACATGTTGGTACAAAATAATCAAGGGGAGACCTCTATCAAACATAGTAGTCGTGAAAAAAATTATTCTTGACTTTAACTTTAGCTTCTACAAAGTAAACTCTAATCCCTTAAAACTCCATGTTTGATAAGAGTTCTTTTGTTCACCTAAGATCTTGGCCACTGGACAGCCTAACATTGTGATTTATAATACAGGATTTGGGACATTCAGTGTTTACTCTTCCTTGGGACCTAGTAGAAAATATAGCACAGACATATGATATTGGGTATACCTCTGGAGAACCTATAAACTGTGGATGTTACGTCTTAAATGTGAAATGATACTCCTCCATAAGTATTTGAACATTTGATCTCCAGTAAGTTAAACTACTTTGGCAGGTTGTGGAACCATTGGTAGGAAGGGCCTAACTGGCAGGCAGAATTCCTCCAAGCCCATCTCTGCTTTCTGAACCATCAAGATGTGAACAGGTCATGCTAAAAGCTTCCATTGCCATGGACTGATACTTTTCAGATGCAATGCCATGAAGGACCAGTAATTTCTTCTCCTCTTTAGTTGCTATTGTCAGGCATTCTTTCATAACAACCAGAAAAACAACCAATAATGGTTAGTCATATAGAGAGCCAACCATTGAAGTCTTTTGAAACTCTAGACACCAAGGTTGAGGAAAACTGTCTGGATTGACAATACTGTACACATTGTTACACATGGAAGCTGAAAAGACAAACAAAATCCTTATTTGAAACTTTCTTTGATTCTTTCCCATGCATCCCTTTCTTGCAATGGTTTTAATTTGTATTATTCCCTGTTATAAATCATAACCATTAAAGTATAATAGCTCTCAATGAATTCTATGAGGGTTTCTAGTACATTATTAAACTTCAGTGTGGTTTTCAGCCCACCCCCCATACTTACTGCTGATGGTAGAAATAAGACTGGTCAATGTTCTCTCAGACTCTGAAGCTCACTGTTCTCTTAGCCAATGAAAGGGAACAACCTCTTTTTTAGTCCCCATGATACCTTACCCTCACAGTAAAATTTTCAGGTTTTATTAATGCATAACTTTGATGTGTTAATCTTCCATATTTTACCAGTGGTAAAATTTTAAATACCATGAGGACCTAGAATCACATCAAAGAAAGAAAGAGTATGCCCTCAAAATCAATTATTGATATCCATGAGGTCTTGATGTTGAGGTCAAAATATTATGATTATTCTTACTGACTATCACAAAGGGAGATCAGGATGTATTCCAGGCATCATTTGCTCAGGAACATACAATGTAACATGGTTGGGTATAAAGAACATCCCTGTCTTTCTCCCTCTTCATCAACCATTTTCTATTTTCTTCTTTTGTTCTTTTTCTCCCTTCTTCTCCATCCCTTCCCTGTTTTCATCCCTTCTTATCATCTTCTTTTTCTTAAAATCCATTAGGTAACTTCAAACCCTACATTAGGAGAAGAAAGACTCAGTTGTTTGCCTAGTATAAACATTTTTAAAGTAGTTACTACATGAAATGGCTGTCAATTGTGAATAGCTGAGTAAAGATATACCAACAACTGAATATTATCCAGGCATTAAAATTATATTTGTGGTATTTTCAATGACATAAATAAGTCCAACTTACTATGCAAAACAGTGTAGAAATGTTATAATACATCAACTATGTTACACAATGCAAATAAAAGTGAAAAAAATACATAAAATATTACCAGTACTTTTCTCTGCTATTATAGTTATGAATAATTTCCTTTGTTATGTTTTTCTGCATCTTCCAAACTTTTAACTTACATTATCATTAGGAAGATATATTTTATAGAAGGACATTTTAATGATCAGTGCCATGTACTTTTCTCATCTCAGGTGATGCATCACAGAGCTTAATATGCGACTGTCAGTCATTTGAGTGCCTGATCTTTAAGGTTCAAGGCTATGTTGTCTCTTCTCTATTGACTATCTATCACTTTGCACAATGTCCAGTACGGAGTCTATATTTCCTCAGTGAGTCTGGGCTGAATTGCTATTTCTGTAGTGAGAAGGGTAACTTCATTTCAAAACATGAGTTTTCCCCTTCATTCACACTTACATCCCTCCAAGAAACTCCCTGTTGCTCAGCTGGCCTGAATCGATCTAAGATAACTAATTTTCAAGCTACTTGGTGGAGAACATTGCATACTAGAGAGGATAAATACAGTGCTTTTAACACAAAACTGAGTGTTGGACAAATTCTTTACTCATGATAAAAGCAACACATCTCCCCAGAGTGCCCAGTTACTTTCTTCTCCACTACTCGATTAACATCGAGTTAAGCATCATTTCTGTAACAGCTTTAATGTCAATCGTGGAGTGTCCTGTGGTTTGAAAATCCTTTCCATTTACACAAATGCCAAGTCATATTGCTCTGTTTCTTGAAGTGGCTCAAGTAGAGCTTTATTTGTTACTGCTATGGGAAGCAAGTCTCAACATGTCTTATAACCCCTTGTGGTTTTCTGGCCCAGACAGCAACCTCACACTTACATACAAAGTTGCTTATTTGCAAGGTCCTCTGCTATCCAGAAAGATTTTCTGTCTCTCCTTCAGAGTTCTATGCAGCTACTTGACTGAAATAGATGCCACTTTCCATCAATTATATGAATCATTTGACAAACTTTCCAGCAAATATTTAGTGCCTATCTGTCACCCCTCCTCTAGAGAAATGGCCAAAAGTACAGTGTCTGTTTTTACAGCCTTTTTTTGAAGAATACAGCAGTGTTTAGGGATATAATGAGACAGCTGGTTAAGCATTCAACTTTCCCTGAAACACCATGGTATAAAGTCATTTGTAGGTACTTTATGGGGACAAGAAAGCAGAGAGCTCCTTGTTCAACCCTCTGAGAGTCTGATAATCTAATTGTGGTTCATGCACATAAATAGAAGAGAAATGCTGAAAGCCTTTCTCAAATAACTACAAAATATATACTTAGATTGTATTATAAGGTAATGTGGAAAGATTGACTATGGAACTAATCAGGACAGATTTACTGGAGAGGAGATTCCGTAGGAAGAACTTTAGGAACAAAGGAGATATGGTATGATAGTAGCATATAATTCACTATGTAGAAATAAATGATAAGTTGAGATTGTTATTACCCAGTGTGCTGCAGTAGAGTGGCATAGGTCAAGAAATGGCCCAACATCAATCAAAACAAGTCTGTTAAGTTTCCAGGACTTGTAGCTGAGCAGCAAGCTCGGAACAACTTATATGGGAGTGACAAAGTTCACTCCAGGCTAAAAGAAAGCCTAGTACACCAAAGAATAATCTAAAGATTTGCAGAAAACCAATGCCTCTGTGTAATTGCTAATTCTGAATGGGTCTTTGCCTATCTCAATTCATGTACATGTTGACTATGTCTGTTTCCCATGATTCTGACTCTTCACAGGCAAATCTATACTCTGTGAATACTGTGCTACTACTATTACTAATGAATTCAGTACAGCCAGCTCCATGATTAAGAACTTCACATTTGGGCTGGCAAGATGACTTGGAAGGTAAAGGCACTTGCTGCCAAATCCAACGACCTGAGTTCAACCTCCGTCACATGTATTTGAAGGAGAGAACTGACTCCTGCCAGTTTTCTTCATGTGCTATGGCAGAAGGCTTACACACACACACACACACACACACACACACACGCACACCCTACATGGACTAAAAAATAGACAAATAAATGCCAAAACAAAAATTTTTAAAAAGAACTTTACACATAATATTTTCACTGACTCTATAACAACGCCTGACAGCCCCTTCACATACCTAAGGTCACAAAACTAAAGGTAGAAAAAAGAGAAACATGATTCAAATTTTTCTTGTATCAAAGACCAGGTGATATGAGGGGAAAAGACATGAGGTCTGTAATAGGGGAAGCAGAGTGGAGGACAATGCAGAAGAGGAAAGAAGGAGGAGGAATAAATAAAAATAAAAATGTTTGAAAAAGATATAGGAAAAATTAAAAGATATTATTGTTTTATTTACCTAAAATTACAAGTGTATGTGTGTGTGTGTGTGTGTGTGTGTGTATGTGTGTGAAGTTACATGACTTGAGGTAATAATGTTCACCCTAAGATGTAATGCAAATCTTAAAAGGTCTTATTAATTATAAAACATGGAGCCAGATATTGGGGTGAACGCTGAAAGGTCAGAGAAACAGAACAAGCCACAGCCAACCTTACCTCGCCAACTCCTCAGCTCATCTTGTTTCCTCAGACTGAAAGCTTCTGAGTCCTCACCCTAATGGATCTCAGCTGAACTGCTGTTCAAAAGCCTCAAAGCTTAAAAGCCTAAAAGCCTCAAGTTTCTGGTCCTCATGCCTTATATGCCTTTCTTCTTCCTGCCATGACTTCCTGGGATTAAAGGTGTGTGTCACCATGCCTGGCTGTTTCCAGTGTGTCCTTGAACTCACAGAGATCCAAATGAATCTCTGCCTCCCAAGTGATAGGATTAAAGTTGTGTGTGCCACCACTGTCTGGACTCTATGTCTATCTAGTGGCTGTTCTGTTCTCTGACCGCAGATAAGTTTATTAAGGTGCACAATATATTGGGGGACAAAATATCACCACACTAAGAGCCATAGCCTATCTAACAAAGCCCACAGTACCAAGCATAAGAAACTTCTTTTCCAATTGTTGAGCAGGAGAGTTCATTATAGGACATTGCTGTTGCCCTTAATTACCTCCCAAAAATTGAAGGTAAGTTCCTATTGCTGAAGATAGCATGTCTTCTCCCTAAAGACATAGTACCAGAAGGTGCTATGCAAGATACCAAAGGAGGAAAGTTTTTAGTAGTTCTACCCGGTTGTGATGCCATAACAACAAGTAGCATGAAAGACTTGCATAAAGGTGCAATAGTGGCACTCATATCTTGGTGGTAAGCAGTAAATATGTAATTGGACATGAAGCCTGATCAACAGGAGGGAAATCATGACTTGTACTGAAAACCTAACCAACTACCTGTGGCTAGTGAGGTCATGGATCTTAGAGTAGAAACTACCGTTTTCACTTTATTACATTAATATAAATCCTAATTGTATTCTGAATACTTATTCTTCTACCCATAGAAATGTGTAGCTCTCACCCCTCAGGAAAGAAGCTTCTGTTTTGCAGCAGACAGAGACCACTACAGAAAACCACAATTGGTAAAAATTAAAAGATCAACAGACTGTAAGATACCCACAACCAACAGGTACATCTACAACACAGCTCCTATACCTAAAGTCCAGGAAACATTGCAGAAGAGAGGGCAGAAATATTGTGAGAGCAGGAGGATCAGGAAGTCTGCTTTAAGACTATCTCCTAGATGTGACAAGGAAGCTACATCCATGAACTCTCAACAATTTGGCTGGCTGCCTAAACAAGACATGAACAATGATAACACCAGTAGACATTGTAAGGTGAAAGGGGGAAATATCACTGGGTCCCATCCCTAGACAAAAAGCTATAGGCAATTAATAACTGCTGAGAGAGGGAAAATTAGTCTTCCCCAGGGATAAGCCCCATAATTGGTTATCCAATACCAAATGGCCAACACTGAAACGTTCAAAAAACCCTAAATGAAATCAGCATGTTGTATTTATACATTTATGCTTGCATATGTGTATGTATATGTAACAATAATATTAAAGAAAAAGATGCCATGAATTTGAGAGGTAGTGTGGGTAGCATGGGAGGAACTGCAGAGAGAAGTGAAAATATATATAATATTTTATATATAATATTTTAATTAAAAATAAAATATTTTTAAAACTCCATCCATATATTCATTAATCTATGGTAATCCTAATTTCAACATTTTACCAGTATTCCTTTCAAATGACTTCCTAGAAAGCATATAAAATTTTGAAAAATCAAAAAACTTACGTGTTTAATTTTGAGAAAATGAGAGTGTCAGAAACTGTAATATCTTTATGAAAATCTATTTCTTTCAATTATTTTTTGGACAGAAATCTATGTCATTCTAAGAATTACTTCTGGTTAACCATATATGATTAAGTGTTTGATTCTAGGCACTGAAATTTGGGGGAGATTCATGTGTACTATGTTTAGGCCAGGCCCCCCCCACCCAAACCATCCCATATTTCTAGTAGGAACCAAAGGATATATTAAAGTCTTGTAGTGAAGTTACTTAAAAGATGACATTTATTTTACTCTTTATTATTGTTTGGTCCTCCTGGAGCCAGGAATTTCTTGATATAGTAGATGCACTAAGCATTATAACAATAAATATACACTCAACATGAACAGATATGTGCAGACATTGAAGAATTGTACTATTATGTATCTTAACATATATGTGGTTGAGGATCTGCCAAGGAAATTTGTAATCCACACCATTTTACTTGGTCTGGGACAATAGTCTCATTTGCTTTCAAAGGCAATATTTTTAAGGAAAGCTAAGGTAGATGGCCGACAAATATGGAGAAAAACTGTCTCTGTGGCTAAAACTGGAGTTCTTTCCAAGCCGCAGACTGAATGTTAGCTTCTGTTCAATGTGTCACCACAATAAAGGGCACACTTTAGCTCAACTGCAATTATGAGGCTGAATCAATTCAAAGGCACCCTGACTAGTAGGAGGAAAAGAAAACCTAAAAGAAGATTGCCAATGAGTCAGAGTCTAGCATGTGTCTGTTTTATGAACAAAAGATAATCAGTCCATTCTTTGTCCCACGAAATGCACATATCCTGATATCCTTTCTTAATTCTGACAGCTCAATTTGTGTTTTTACTCATCATGACCATGGCTTTTGGGACTAGCATGGCTTTAAGCCTACCAAGTTGGTTTATTTATGTTTTATTTCCCCCCTGGAACCATACAAAATGTGCACGTAAAAGCATCTTTCTTTTGAGTAGTATAATGCTTTTATAATCAATACCACAGGAAATGCATGGGCTTATAATTTCTAACATTTAAAAATATTCATATAATCAGCATTGAAAATGTTGCTTGCTAGGTTTTCGAACAAGTCTCAGACCTGCACAAGTCCTATGCAGATGAAATTATTGAGGGTATGGTTGCTGGATTTGTGTGAAACAGTCCTCTGGTATCCTTCTGGAGAAAAAAAAAACATTCTTTCTCTATAGTGGCAATAGAGCTTAAATCTCTGGGAGGTGAGCCCAGTAACCTGACAGAGGCCCTAGTAATCACTTTTCTGTGCCAACTCATTTGATTTCCACAACCAATCTTGAGGCAATTAAGGCAGAACATAATGGTCTTCATTTCAGGGGTGAGAATAAAGAGAGAGGAAGTGATTTGCCTAAGGCTGTACAGCTGCTTATTGGTACAGCCAACCCTCTATCCTAGGTCTTATGATTCCCACATGTTGTTCATGTCAGCACACATTTGCCTGGCCAGTTTCGAGAAGTGACTCAGATGAGCTATGCTCTTGGTAGAAATTAGGAGTGTTTCCATCAGTCAGCTGCACTGACCTAGCTGTAGGGATGAATTCATTCTTAAGGATGCCTTGGTTCTTATCTGTGTCGATACTCTTACAGATGGTCTAACTAACATAAATCAGGAAAATTTCATGTGATGACAGCTTAGAACTCAGGTGGTTTGTAGGATTTTTCTACATGGCGACTTCCTTATTTCTCATTTGTCACCATTCACTCTTCCCTGGTGAGTAAAATAAACATTTCCATTTCTTCAGTTTTGTCTCACATCCCCTTTGGTTGTCTGCCTCAGTATTCTAGTTCCAAAAATGGTATAATTTCTACCACGTACATTGGTAAGTTTTCTTCCCTACCTTTTTCTTCCTGTACTACAGAAATAAATTCTGATATGCCACCTGCCACTGCCATTGACAGCCAATAATTCCACATCCAGACTGGAAGCATTTCTAGGAATCTAGGAACCTCTGAACATTTGAATTTTGAAATTTGCTAATCCAAAGGTTTTTAGTTCTCTTTTTCTAGGATTCCTAAAGTTCCTAGAGAGTAGAGATTATATTTCATTTTCATTGGCATTTCCTGGAAAGTCAGCCAGACAAAAGCCTAGATGTAAAACTTCAGAGCAAGGTGGGACTCCAATATATAAGCAAAATTAGAGAATATTATGTTTCTCATCCATATCTACCATCCAATCAGAACTATAGAAGAAAATTATTACTCTTATCCTATTATCTGATACTTTCAGATATAAAAGTAATTGATACAATAACCTACCATAATAATTGAGTACTATCCAAGATTTATTAACTCTTAAAATATACCACTAAGACTGAGAAGGGTCCTTGTCCATTTCCATAAGCCTGACTTTTTTAGGTTAACTCATCTCTATAAAATTTAGAATATCTTGCCTATTACAATAATTTCTGAGATTTCTGAAATTGAACACAGTCATCAAAGTCAGCATACATTATAACAGCTATGTGGAAACAAATCCTAAACACAAATCTCTAGAATTGGAGACGACTAGTCTTTGAAGTATAATATGTCCATATCTTGAGTTGCAGCAATATTTCTGGACACAGAAACAATAAAGAACACTAATCAGAGATGGATGCTCCTAGATCACAAATTTTCAACCTGTGGGTTATAACCCCTGTGGGGGTCACATATCAAATATTCTGAATATTAGGTATTTCCAATACTATTCTTAACAGTAGAAAAATTATATTTATAAAGTAGCAATGAAATAATTTTATGGTTGGGGGTCACCACAACATGAGGAACTGTATTAAAGGGTCACAGAATTAAGAAGGTTGAGAACCACTGTTCCTAGAGGCTCACAATCATTTTTAATAAATTCATATTAATAGTGTGATAGGCATTGCTATAGTAATTTATATGATATTTTATGAATGCAAAAATGATAGAAGAATCAAATTAGATAACAGAGATAGTGAATGACTGGATACACAAACAAGAGTTTACTCGGCAGAAAAGTGGATGAGGAGGAACCATGGTTCAGAGACACCAAGTATAGTGATGTGTTCCTGGATCAAACACATCACACATGTATGATGCTATTACAGATTATATCAGTGACAGAGTAAATGTTTGACTATGATGGAAATATCTATTTTAAGAGCTTCATAGCCTATAATGAGGGTTCTGGATTATATACAACATACAGGTTTATGAGTATACCATTCTGTAGTAATATTTATATTTTATAAAAAACCACTCTGACTTCCAAATAAAGGAAAGTCTAGGATAAAGGATAAAGCAACTAAAAAATGTATCATAAAATCCAAGTCGTCAAGTATGTGCTTAGAGCTATCCAGTTCCTGAAACAAACTTGCAGTGCTGAAGACAGAGTCCAATATTCATGAGAATCAAAGATGGGGAAAAATAAGAAAATGTAAGGGGTGTAGAAATAGGAAGAGTAGAATGAAAAAATAAAAAGAATACTAAAAGCGAATAAATGCTCACTATACCTAAAACATAACATTTAATGTTTTATGTACCACAATATCTCATTTAATGTTTATAATAACCTCATGAAGTAGGTATGATTACTCAAGTTTATAGATCAAGAATCTACAGCAGATAGGCACTGTCTGTCCCAAGGTCATATATAAGTGAGTGATGTAAGCAAGATTTCAATCTTCAATACTAATTACTTAGGTTGACTAGGCAAGAATAAGAATGAGAACAAAGGTATCAAAAGAGAACAGCAAGACAGAAGGAGAGATGCCAAAGAGCAAGTGAAAGGTCAAAAACAAAGAAGAAAATGAGGAGGGAGGGGAGGCAGGTTATATTATTCATTAACATTCTTACACATTAACATTAGACAAGAAATCACTGAACTTAAGTCCTAGTCTATTATACCAAAGGTGCAAGCAAACAGTTCCTTGCCAATTAGACTGTGGTGTATATCTAGACATAAGCCTGACATTTTTTAGGTTAACTCGTGAAACTGTCAATATTTGATCATTTTTGTCTATGAAAACAGCACCCCATTAGCTTCCTACTACACTAACTTTAAAGTGAAATGTGTTCACAATCCAAGGTCACTTTCCTTACTTCAAGTCTTATTACTCTACATAACCTTAGCTATCAACTTACACCAGGAAGCTGGGCCTATGCAAAGCTCTGCAGTGGTTGTTGATCAACCTTTATGGGAGTTATTTTTTCCTTTTATTGAAAATGGATTTTTTCCCACCTAATATATCCCTTACAGTTTCTCCTCCCTCTACTCCTTCCAGCTCCCCCACCTCTCTTTCAATCTGAATCTACCCCCTTTCTGTCTCTGAGAAAACAAACAGTCTTCTAAGGGATAACGATAAAATAAAATAAAACAAAAACTAAGACCAAAATTAGACAAAACAAACAGAAGGAAAAGAGCCCCAACAGAAGACACAAAAATCAGAGACCCACTCATTGTGTACACTCAGGAATCCCATAAAAACATTAAACTGGAAGCCATCAAATATATACAGAAGTCCTGGTGCAAACCCATGCAGGTCCTGTGCATGCTGCCTCAGTCTCTATGAGGTCATATGAGCTTTGCTCATGTTGTTTTAGAGGGCCTTGTTTTCTTGGTGTCCTCCATCCCTTCTGGCTCTTACACTATCTCTGCCTCCTCTTTTAGGTGTTCCTTGAGCCCTGAGGGGAGAGATTTGATAGATACATCCCATTTAGGGCTGAGTGTTCCAATCTCTCTCTGTGTGTGTGTGTGTGTGTGTGTGTGTGTGTGTGTGTGTGTGTGTGTGTGTGCA
>LZPO01116993.1:389091-407604 GCA_001675575.1 Neotoma lepida | reverse complement strand
AAACTTCTCTCATGATGCCTGAGCAAGGCACTTATCTACGAGTATGTCATGATCTAGTAGAATGTCATTAGGAGTCATTTAATCATTACTCCTTTTTTAGAACAGTAGTATTTTGTTTTGCCATATAGATCTCTGAACTACTGGTCACCCAAGTAGTGTCAGGTATGGGTTCCATCTTGTGGAGTGGGGGACTGTTCTTATGTGGAGCAAGCTAGCTGGAAAATCCCACTAGAGTGGGCATGAGGGAAACAGATATTTCTTTTAATCTTATTTAATGAGGCTGTGTGGGAATGGTAGAGTAATAGCTAAATTGGGGGGTGCCCGAGAACCACTGACATGTGCATATCTCTAACATCAAGGCTTATAACAGTATGCTGTTGTACTCCTGCAAAAGGTAACTTCATTCAAGCTCACTTCAATCTTGTTTTACAGAGCTTAAAATATAATTCTAAATTTTATGTCAATTATTGCGTTAGTTCATAAAAATCTTTCTATTTTAAAGAAGGCTGTTATCTCCTTGAGTAGACTGCACTTCTACTTGCAGGAAATAATCTCCAGGGAAAGCTGCACTGAGATGAATCTCTGCATCAGCCAGTCACCCTGGAACTTCTGCAACTAGCGGCTTTTAAGGATCCTTCTTTTTGAGGGCTTTCATTTTAGTGAACACTTGTGAAATGGAGACTGAAAACAGATAGGAAATCAAGATAGGAGACACAAAACCCAGCTGCTATATATTTGTTATTTTTCTGATTATCAAAAGCCAGTGAAAGGAGGAAAAGGGGAAGAAAATATCCCTTAGAGATATAAATTATATTCTTTTCACTTTTTCCTTTGCTAACAAACCATCACCTACTGGGAACAGAGCTTGGACTCAATATTGAACACTAGAATTTATAGTTGAAAGGGACCTTAAGTATTGTTTAGTTTTACACTTTATTTCATAGTTAGGAAACCAAGATTCTCAGATAGTATCTACGTTGGTCAAGGTAAGTCAGTTAGGTAAGACAAAGCACAGATCGTCTGTCTGATCTTTAATGCTTTGTTCCCAACAATAGGCTATAATGACTTATTTTGTGATCATATGTGATAATAATAAGAACATATTTTTGAGCATTTAATAAACACTTTTATTGACTCTTACAACAAATTTTAATTATAATTAATACGTACTTCTGCAACAATTTGAATTCCAGAAAGGTATTATTTCCAGGCTCACCTAGCCAGCTAGACTAGTTTTTTAAATGGCCTGTTCTTTTTGTTGTTTATAACCGATTGTGTGTGTGTGCATGTGTGTGCACATGAGTGTGTTCGATATACATGCTCTTGTGTATGTGTGTACAAGCTCCTATGCAAGCACAGAGGCCGGAGGATGATGTTTCTATCATTCTCCCATTACTCCCTTTAGGCAGGGTTTGAAACTGAACCTGGAGCTGACCATTTATCTAGGCTAGAGTGACTGGCCAGCAAGCCCCAGAAAACCTCCTATCTCCATTGCCTGAGGTTCTAGGGCTACACCTAATAGTAAGTAAGTTATTACTCTACTATCCCCACACATCCTTATTAAGTAAGATCAAAAGAAATATCTGTTTCCCTCATGCCCACTCTAGTGGGATTTTCCAGCTAGGTTGCTCCACATAAGAACAGTCCCCCACTCCACAAAATGCATGCTGCAATGCTCAGCTTCTTTTCATGAGTGCTGGACATTTGAACTCAAATTCTTAGGCTTGTGTGGCAAGTGCACTTACCCACTGAGCTAGCCTTCCAGCCCCACAGTGTTTTCTGTTTAATTACTATGCTATATAAGGTATTTATTTCTTCTTAACTTCATAATCTATCTCCCCAATTGTATATGAATAACAGTACCACTTATACCATGGTAGAAAGAATTAAATGTATATGTGATTCTAAGGTTAATAATGAAGACAAAAATATTAACAAATGATGAGATGAATTTGTAGCACAAAAGTCTCATTGGTTAAATTTGATGGCTCTTGTTGAGTGCTCTGGATGAACCTTCTCCCATAGTAGTAATGGACATATATTTGACAGAAGTTTTCCTAAAATCTCTTTTTTAAAAAATACACTAAGCTGTTATAACAACTTTATAATAAATATTGTCTGACAGCTTCATGCAGAAAGGTTAAATGTTTACCAACTTGGGTTTTTCAGCCTCATTACTTGAATACAAAAAGGGTGTAGCCTGGGCTCCCCGGCCTCTTACCCTACTGACAGAAATATAGTGGGTGTCCACAATAAACAAGTTATCATCACTTTTATCACAGGGGAAAAGAGAAGAATGGATTAATTCAAGTCACCACATCCCTCCTCTCTGCCAGTCACACACTGTGCCACGTGTACAGGAAGATATAGAGCTAAGAAAGAAACAGCCCTTCCCTTTGAGGGTTCCTTACAGGGTTATGATGACAGGGTTGTAAGTAGCAAACTAACACATGGGGCAGAAGAGCAAAAATTTGAAAAGGAGGTACAAGCAATATGTAAGTAGATTTCACAGGTAATGATTAGAGAAACAGAAAAACAAGAGGGTGGGGCACTGAAAACAAAGGCCAGAAGTGAAGACATCTCAGGGCATATTATGATGAACCTTCAGTTAGTAGAAGTGCAGAAAAATAAAACTGAAACAGAAATTAGACACCTGAACATAAAGAGCCTAAAATGTGTAGCTGAGGAATTTGCCTTTATTATTTTGGAATTTGGAAGGTATTTAAGAATATAAGAATGGGAATGGTATAACTATGTGGTAATGAAACAGTCTGGGGGTGTTGGGACACCACTTGCTGTTCTTTTTGAGGACCTGGGTTCAATTCCCAGTACCCACATGGCAGCTCACAATGGTCTGTAACTCTAGTTATATGGGTTCTGATACACTCCTCTGGCCTCCATATGCACCATATGATACATGCAGGCAAAACACTCATTCACATCCATTTAAAAAATAAAATAAAATCAATCTGTCATCATTGCATAGATGGATTGAAAAGGAGAGGGCAGGTAGGTTAATTGGGAAGCTGCCATGTTGAACAGTCCACCTAGGTGGAGTCGTAATAAGGGAAATCTGTTTGAAGGTACTTCTACAAGCACATGAGGAGGTGCCTTCCTAACTTTCACCCCCCACAACTCACACCCACAGCTTTCTAACTCTCCACCCTATTTCCAGAGAACCAAGAAAAAGAATGGCTTGATATTTGAAGTCCCATAACTAAACACTCAGGAAAACACTTCTCCTCACCACTAAAGCCAGTGTATTCACTGCAATGTACTTCATGAAAATTGGATGTGTCTAATCACTATGACCAAAAGGAAGACTGCATCAGCTGAATTTCATGGCAAGTGTAAGCAGACGGGCACAGACTTACAAATGTCAATGGCACCAGGTAAGTGTAGTGCTTAGTTGATCTACCCAGATCAAGCCAATCAAGACAGACAGTAAAATGACTTGTGAGTTATGCTTTGTGCTTCACCTTTTATTCTTGTTATTCTGGAGTAAGCAGTTATTCAAAATAGCCCACCGGGATGAAATCCTTTCAGAGAGGAAAGGGGTTTTATAATATGCACGTATGCTTGAATTGCACAGTCCTGCAATTCAAAGTGAAGATCCAGGCCCAAAACCAACCTTGTCTTCTCTGGTAAGCAAATGGAGGAGATCTACGTGTTTCCCTATGCACTTCTCCTGGTCTTCTATTAGAGATATATGATAAATTCCTGGTGCCCCAAGAACAAAGGTCCAAATGTTAATCCTACTGAAGTGGGCATTATTTTCGTCACATTGCCACAGGCCTCTCCTCCTTTTGAATAGGTAGGAAGGAAAACACTTAAGAGACAGCTGCCTGCAGGAAGCATTATGCTTCACAGTGGCTTGCATTGCTCATGTGGGGCATTAGAAGAATGATAGCAGTTAAAATTTGTTTGCAAATCTGTTGCTTCCTGGTTTGCCTCTAAGAAAACACACCACCATCTGTCTCACTGGTCTTAAATCACATCCTGTCACTGTAACACTAGTGCTTGCTGTCGCTTTGTATTCTGCTTTCTGATTTCATTTTTGAAGAAGTCCAAAGGTTGTACTTTGAGCAGCTATATATCCCAACAATCTCAAGCAAAACCAAAATCATTTTCTTCAGACAGAGACACATGAATGCACTGGAGAAGGTGTCCTTTACATTGAGTATAACTGGAGAGGTGCTGCTTGAAGCTGGGTAACAGAGTACTGCTATTGAACATGGTCTCCTAGACCTTGACATTAGAACAAAGAAAGAATTAAGTAATAACAACCATAGGAAGCCCTTTCTCACCTTCATTCTAACATCCCCCACCTTCTGTTTTCTCTCATTGCAGAAGTGATGTAATTTATCCTTGAAAATCTCTTCCTGAGTATGCCACTAGTCTATTCTTTCTAAGCCCTCTGCACCTAGGTGTGACCATATAACGGATGCTCACCAGTGAGTAAAGGCAGTATTTCTCACCCTTGGGCCAAAGAGATTAATAGTTAATAAGTCTTCTGTGACCCCTCTTGTTAATTGCCAGAATAATACAGAAGAACAAGTTGGAACCCTACAAGATGGCACAGGCACTTGATGAGAGGAGGCTAAGTCCCTGATGAAGGAGTGGAGCAGAGGATGCCTACAGCCCCACACTGGACAGTCACATCAAAAACACACTTTTAATGTCTTGTGACAGAAATGAGAATTGTTAAAAGGGTTACCATAAGGTTGTTTATATACATTCTCAGAGTCCTCAGAGAGAACTTTTGTTTCTACATTTCATGGCATTCAGTTACTAATCTCCATCTAAAACTGACCAGATCCTCTTACCTGGCCATCTCTTGAAGTATCTGTGCTCTAGTCCCATCCTATTAAAATGTGTTATGTACACTAGGCAAATGATCTGTCACTGGACTACATGCTCAGCTCCCTGTGACTTGAGAATATTTTATGAAGTATAACTCAGAATCTCATGTACTAATAACTAATGAATTAGCTGGATACCTTGATCTAGGGAGTCTGAATGCAGATAGAGTTCAGAATGTCTCATGTCTGTCACAGTGTCAGTTGATGTCTGGTTAGGACAACTGGGTGAAAAATGAAAACATGATCTGATGGTTTGGGCAATTAGAAACATCAGACTAATAACTCCATAACACCAGGAAGTGAATCTGTCTTTCAAGTCAGGAAGGACCTAGTATAAATTCTGACTGCCATAGGATGTTAAATTACTTCTCTGAGTTCCAATTTCCTTATTTTAAAAATTAGAAGTAAAGGTAAGAAGAGCTTCCTCACTGAGTTGTTTAATGATCAAAAGAAATTTCATATGCAAATTACCTAGCATATAATGACCACTCAGTAAATGTTGGCTACAGTAATAGGGTACACACCACCTTAGATCTAGTCAGAATGTCAGTAATCACTTTACCTCATG
This sequence comes from Neotoma lepida, assembly GCA_001675575.1. Classification (NCBI taxonomy): domain Eukaryota; kingdom Metazoa; phylum Chordata; class Mammalia; order Rodentia; family Cricetidae; genus Neotoma; species Neotoma lepida. The sequence goes on along the minus strand of LZPO01116993.1, from coordinate 402,174 downwards.
TGTCACGCCCAAAGGAAACTCCATTTCCCCAAATTCAAAAAGGCAGAAGAGACAAATAGCTATCTGTGCTGCTTATTAGCATACCAAAGTGAATGCTGGCCCCCAGGCTCCCTCAGCACCTGCTGCTATCATCCTAGTGATTCCTACCTTCGCTCCTACCCGAAACTCCCCCAGCTCATGGGCTATCCCCTTCAGCTACTTAGTCTCCTTATAACCCTGCTATTTCAGCTATGCTCACACTGTTTGTCTTTCTCTCTCTCTTTCCATCCTCCTCCTCTCTGCTCTGTCTCATTCTCTTTCTCTCTCTCTCTGCCCCATCCTCTCTGTCTCTGTCTGTCTCTGTCCCTCTCTCCCTCTCTCTTTCTCTCTCACCCTTGCTCTTGCTCTGCTCTTGCTTCTGCTTCCAGGTTCAGTCTGCTTGCCATGTTCAGTCTACTTCTTTCTGCTCTGGACTCTTCCAAATGCCTCTGGCTGTTCTCTCTCTCATATCCGCAATAAAAGCCTTTTCCTTAGCCACACCATGGAGTGGTCATGTCATCAGGTTATACAATGTGCAGGTGGCAAACAAGTGGACAGGCTAGGACATTTCTAAGATCACTTCCCAAATTAACTAGTTCTATAAACCTTTAAAGTTGCTGCCCATAGGAAGTTCCTTGCCTCTTGGACATAAAACTTGATTTCTGTTGTGAATGTCTCCCTTTGAGGACATGCTGTTCTGCCAATATCTTCCCAGCTTTTGTCTCAGAGGCAGATGGGGAATAGACTTGCCCTATGTCTAGCCCTTTCAACATAACCACAGGCAGCTCAAGGGAACACAGCTCCTTTGTCTCTAATACCTTTGTGCTCCAGACAGTGGATGTATTCTTCTTAAGAGGACATTCAAGTTTCTCATTTGGCTTATATTTGCAAAGAAATCTGATGATGGCATGTTTTCACAAGTCAAACCTTAATGAACTGCTTGAATATTGTTAGAGGAGTCACTGGAAACAATACACAAATCTGACATTTCCCCTACCAGTATCTTAATTCCTGGCTTTCAATTATTCAGGTTTGCACTCAGGCTTCAGATTAGTCGTGGCAACTAGTTCCTAATCTAACAGCAGTACAAAAAGCTTTCCTCCCCTCTTCCTTCCCAGAGCTATAATCAAATCAATACCCACAATGCTGGCTTCCTGGCCTGGGGCTGAGCCAGCCACAGCCTCTAGAAGAATGGCAATGCTGAGGGCTTTGTTATTTGTCACAGAAAGAGATCTCACTATTGATCACTAAGGCAAAGAAAAGCTGGTGGCAGGATGGAGGAGCTAATGGAAAGAGATGAGATAAAATCCAGCTGGGTGTCCCTGAGGTCATTCTGTGGATAACTGAGGAAGTTCGGGTGAGAATCTGAAAAAGTAAATAAAAGAACCCCAATTCTGCAAGCACCACACAGAGTATCTGACAGCCCTTGCTGTCCTGGTATATGCTATTTTTTTTCCAGCTGAACTACATAATGATCAAACATGACATATCTCATGCTTACTAGCCTTTGTTCAGGAAATATTCTGAAATTTGCTACCCAGCTGGAGGCTAAGACTGTGTACATTCTTTCCACTTTACTGGAAGACACTTTTCAGCAGAAGCGTCTACGTGCTCTTACTGCTGTGCAGATGAGCAAGGCTTTACACAGGTGTGTTTGAGAAGAGTTCCCTAAATTGAAGTTTCTTTTAATCACACTGTACTTTCTCCCTGCAACGCAATACAGTCAGATCACACCGTTATCTTCATTTAGGCTTTAATCTCCACTGACAGGCTTGAAGATTTGAGTCTATTACTGACCTCAAATCCAGTAGTTAATGACATAAAAACAGAGACAGGGGTGGGGGAGGGTTCTCCTGTTTCAGAGTATTCCTTTAGAAATAGCAACAGTTTCAACATATGCATTTTACTGATCACAGCCTATGCATTATACTGGGCATGTACCAAATGTTATCACATTTAACTCCAAGAGTTCCTTTTGACATTGGAATTTCTATCTCTGTTCCACAACTGCAGAAACTGACTCTTTGAGAGATTAAGTAAATCAATGAAGTTCAAAGAGTAGATGAGGGCTATCTTAGGCTACTCTTCAGAACGTTACTCTTTTAGTATCTCTATCTTCATTATTTGGAGCAAGAATGTAAATAATTCTCCCAATGTATCTCTAAGTTTGACATGGGGCAGGGAGGGAGTCCCCAAATGTTCAAATCACTACATAGAGTTCAGCATTGACAGTCCCAACCCACAGTGTGAATTTTGGCAAACCATTTCCCTTCTCTAGAGCCTGTGAATTTCAGAAACTGATTCAGGTCATCTTTAATGTCCTTTCGTCTCCAGAAGCTCACTGCTGTAATGCATTTAAGTTCCTGAGAGAAGGACATTTAGACTTAAAATCCACCCAGATGCCATTCAATGCCACAAGTCTATCATGAGTTCTTCCAAGATGGATCTTTGCCTACACTGAGCAGCTATGAAATGGATCCTGCACTGAGCAGACATGAAATTGATCATTACGAAGTCTTTCCATGCAAACTTTTTGGCCTGAGACTATGAGCCAGCATATACTGTTCTGGTTTCAGTAGCATCAAGCGAACAATTTGACTGAAATTTTCACTTTTCACTTGATCATTTTGACTGCCTTGTCTAAATGCCCTGTCTTTGCCAATACAATGATATCCTACTGGAAAATGGTTTCTTTTGCTTCCAACTGGCCTTTTGAAAGCAACAAAGATGCTCTGAAAAACCTGTCATTAACCTTGGAGTAGCTAAAAGCAGGATGCCAGTGACATCTCAAAAACTGTGCCTCCCTGCCTCCCCCAGCTCTGCTGCACTTTCAGGAAACGATCTGGAACAGCAGTCTCTAAAAGGAGCTGTGCTTCTGCATACCCAAATGTGGTTCAAAAGGCATGCAAATAAATATACATGAACTGAACTGAAACAGCTGGGGACTTCTCAACAGGGACCTCTAATGACCTCGGAATTGGAAGGTCCACAGCTGATCAAGGAATCATTACTAAGATTAAAGGCTTATACCAAAACCACTGTGAGACTTAAGCTACTGAATTTACAATGTTGATGGCATAAACTAGGAAGCACTAACTAGCCATATTAATGTGCTGCTTGAAAGTCAGAGGACACAGAAATGCTGAGTTATTTCTCTACCCTTTTCTGCACTTGCAGTTGAGACTCTGCTGCTGAGCTTTATGAGATAAATGGCTTTGTTTCCCAGCCTGCATTGTTGTTGATGCTGAGGAGTATTCTCGCCCTTTAGGTAAGTTGTTTACAGCACAGTGCTAAAGAACCAGGAGTTTGAGTTCAATGAAGAGTCCATTTCAGGAAACTTGACCACTGAGCATGCCAGAATCTCAGAGACAAAGTACAAAAGGCTGACTTGCAGACAAGGGAAAACATTTGGTTGTGTGGCTTGCCCTACAAATGGTAGTTGTTGAATAGAATGATACCCACTAATCTAACGTAATTTCAAGCTTCAGCTGGATTTATAACAGAGTTGCTACTTTGGAAAGGATAAGGGGTCAAGACTATACGTGGGACACAATATCAAAAAATCTGCATGTGATGACATATTGCAAAGTCAAGTACAATGGAAGAAATAATGTTTCCCACTCAGTTTGACAAAATAGATTCTGCAATACCTACATGTTAAGTGACTGATTTCAGGTTCCATTGGAAAGGAGCCAACATAAAGGCTAGGTAAGCAAGGAGTAACTGCCATGAAGAGTGATTGAAGGAAGGCTAGAGCTACCAGAATAACTAGATAACTACACAAAATTCATAAGGTCTGTAAGAATGAGTAGCAAGTGAGCAGGTAAACTGATGAGTAGCATGTGAATGGACATACCACATGCACAACTGGGATTCTGAAGTATTAGTCAGGATCAGATCACAAACTGAAAAAGGCAGAATCATTAACATGAAGTCTTCAACTTAAGGGTTTATAAAAACTTCACCAAAGGTAGAAAGTAAGAAGGTCTCTGTAGCTCATTCTAACCCATCTGGCTGGAGTTCAAAGGGATGCTCAGAGTCCTAGCTTCACTACACTCAACACTGCATGCTATTACCATTAATTCCGATTTCTCAGGGCCATAGGTCCATCTGTTTTAAAGCATTATTTCAGTGATTAAGTCCAAGAATTCCTTACATCTGCTTCTACATATGTCCAAGTCATTCTAGAGTCAGAAGTCAAACTTTCTGCATGACCTTGGGCATAACCATTAACCCCTCTGAGTTCTGTCAAATTAAAACAAGATGTTAATCATCAAACATACTGATAGTGTTGCTGTGTCTATTAAACCACATAATGCATATAAAGTATTAGCCTAAAAACTGGCACAGAGTAATGTATGCAAAAATAATACAAAAACCAGACATATTTAGGCTATTGGGCAAATTCTCTTCCCCTTGAAAATACGGTGAATAAAAGTAAACTGAACTATGCACCCATGTTACAAGCTAATTGGCAGCCAAAGTCCAGGAGCCTACCATCAAGAACTCAGGAAATATAGTGGGATAAAGCATGATACAAGACAAGAAAGACATTCTTGATCCAACAACTGCAACTGACGTTCAAAATAGCACAAAGAAGCATGGCATCCATACTCATTGTCACAAAGAAGCCTGGCATCCATACTCATTGTCACAAAGAAGCATGGCATAATACTCATTGTCACAAAGAAGCATGGCATCCATACTCATTGTCACAAAGAAAGAAAATGGGTTAGTTACACTTCTCATTCATGTCACCAAACACATGATAAGAAGCTAATTTATGGGTTTAGTTAACTTTCAGTACCAGAGAAATCCAGTTCACCAAATTGGGGGAGGCCTAGAGGCAGGAGTGGGAAGCAGCTAGTTACACTGCGCCTGCACCAGCATTCCAGAAGTCATGAATGCTAGTGCTCAGCTTGAGTTTCATTTTGTATTTAGTCCAAGATTCCAGCCCAGGGTACGGTGCCACTCACACTGAAGGTGAATCTTCCTACTTTAATTAAGCTACTCTAGAAAGTCTCTCACAAACATACCCAGAAGTTGTTTTTGTGGTTATTCTAAATGTCTTCGAGTTGACAGTGTTCATTAACCTGCACACAAAATAATAGATGGTTATTAAAACTAGTGTCAGGTAATATGTAAAACTGTGAAAGAAAAGTCATTTAAGTTTAATGTTCAGAGAAGATGCTATATTGGTCTTATTTTGGAACACAGTGAACTTTTCATCTTTGAAAAAGTCTAGGAGAATGGATTTTTGCCTGTTTTGGCCCTCTATCCCCCTTACCAAGACCAGGCCCCCAGAACCCTTCACAGAACCAACCAATAGCTCCTCTTTTATAGAATAATAGCATATGAAGGGATAAGATTCAGGAATTGTGGAGTGTGGGCAAGTCAGGGTCGATGACGGGCTATTTTTCCTTTCTTCTTCCTAACCTTAACATGTCTAAAATTTGCTTTTGATTTCACAGTTCTGATAGAACTGTTAATATTTTAAAGGTGTTCTTGATTCCTCCAAAATCTTCATATTTTGCTTGCCAGAGCCTAAAATCCCGTTCTAAATTTTGAAGCACATTGTGTAATGAAGACATTAAAAGGAACGATCTACATGCCGGGGGACGCTAGGAAAGAATGAATTTCCCAAGCATCTCCAGACTCAAACGATGAGCAGTGCTTCATTTTCTGTCTAAATGAGGATGAGGTCAGTCATTCAGTAAGATTGCTAAGTGACCATATAGGACAGGGGTCCATGGCAGATAAATGTCAATTCCAGAAATAGGATGCATTTCCCCATAGCTGTGTCATAAAAGACCCTGCAGCTGAAGGGAGTGGATTAAAGGAGGGTTTGGGTCCTGTTAAAAGACAAGCTGTGCACAAAAACACTACCAAAAGATTCAGCAGTGAACTGTTACACATGATTTAAGAAAGGTTTGGCACTTTTTTACCTTTAATCAACAGCTTTCAAACAATGGAGATCTGTTGTCGGGAGTTTTCTTAATAGAAGTGTATCTGGAGAACCAGAGAAAAGTTATCATATAGCCTCCTGAGCACGGCGAGCATCACTAAAATGCAAAGCTCTTGAGTTCTAATTAGGCTTTCCACTGCATATGTGAGACTCATATTGTATAAAAATATAATTTATGATCTGGATCTAGGTCCTGAGATCTGAAAACAGAAAACTTGGCTCAGAGTAGTGATTGTAACATATATGCCACCCCAAGTATTGGGAGGTTCAAAAATTAAAAGCAGAAATAAAGCATAGCCTTAAGATTCTTGTATGGGATAGAACAAGGAAGGAATAGAGCCCAGAGGGAAGGAGAGAAGAAAGAACAAAGTACTTAGCTCTTCCTTGATTTTAAGCACTAATCCTATTTTGTGCTAAAAAAAAAAAGAAGATGTGGTAACTGATGACTCAACTTACAATTGTGACTTCCTTTCAGTCACAACTTTTGTATTTGACTTTCTTCCTAAAAACAGCATTTGCTGATGGTATGTCTTCCGAAATTCCACCTGAGTTCAACCAACATTACCTCTTCTTCAGGAATCTGTGGACGTTTTTTTCTCATACTGCTTGTGTGTGTGTGTGTGTGTGTGTGTGTGTGTGTGTGTGTGTGTGTGTGTGTGTGTGTGTGTGTGTGCATGTGCGTGTGTGTGTGTGTATGTGTGTGTTTCCTGTGCCCACTGGATATTTTAGCCTTGAGCTTCCTGACAGAGATGGTAAGATGGTCTTTGTGAAGTGCTTAAATACCATCAAGGTTTTGTAGGCAGCTCACTTTTTGCACACAGAATTGACACTGCCCTGTATAAAAAGCACCCTCCCTTCTCTGTGTTTTAAACCTTATAGAATCAGTCTGAGTTAGCTGAAGCGTTGATATTTTTAAACTATAAATAAGGTCAAACATTTTTAAATGGAAAAGAATTATCTATACAAAATCTAAGAATATGCCACATAAATGAGGTGAATGAGGTTCAGTTCTATTCAGAAAAACTTGTTTTAGCTAAATACATGTACATATTTCATATATGTGTGTATATATAATGTATACATGTATATGCATGTATTAGGTATATATATTTGACTCTCTACATACATACTTATCCACATTTTAATTATTTTCTAAGTGTGAGTCACAGTTGAAAGTTTAAAACACACTGGTGAGTATTGAAGCCACAATTTGGTTGACTCCAAACCTGCTGTCACAGTCATTTCCCTCTAAGGATTTCATTGAATTAATATAATTAAAATTTTAAATGAAAAAGTTTCCTTCAGAAGAGAAATAATAATGTTTTGTTTCAAAATGTCAGTGATCTCATACTGCAAAAGACATGTGATTCCTTCTATGCTTCTGTGTTCCTTTGTTTCCATAGGAAACATTCACCTAATTAGCAGTCACTTCTTTCAGAAATGCTTTGAGTTTCAGCTCTCAGTTTTCCCACATATACAGTAGAAACCTACTTCTTCAGGTGACAGTAAACAGACTCAGCAGATTGTATTTTTATACTTATTTGTTTATATGTCTATGTAACAACAATGGTAAAAGAAGAGGAAGCCATGAATTTGGCTGGGACTCTATGGGGACTGGACCTGGGAGGGGTAGGAGTGAGGAAAGGGAGGGGAGAAAACAATGAAGAATAAAAAGAAGAAAGAATTCTAAAAAGAAAGAAAAAAAGAAAAGCTGGAAACAATATCTATCTCAAAGGGTTGTGAGCATTATTGGGACAGTTTGATAATGGCGAACAGTTTTTACTTTCTACCAAATGGTAAGCATTGACAATAGGAACAAGCTATTGGCAAATATTGAACAATCCCTAATGTTAGTCCTCTGCACTTGCTCTCCCTATAAGCTCCTTTCCAGTCTCAACACACAGTGAGTGATTCCAGGCAAACCCAATCAGTGGGAATTTTAGAACGATAATTCTAAGGAACCCAGGCATTTACCAGGCACTCACTTGCTTGGGGTAAGGGATTGGAAGTGGTTACAGTGAACAAGTGAGATATCACTTAGAGCAGACAATTATGGTTGTAGGTGCAGGAGAGAAATTTAATCATGGTAAGAGTAACTGTGTGACTGATTCACTAAGCCCTGACCATCTGCAGCAGGAGCCTAACTGTATTGCTACCCTGATTGCACTAGTTCAACAAGTCCCCACTATCTCTAAGAGAAAACTCGGTCTTAAAGTGTCCTATGAGGTCTTCCTTATAATGGCCATGCCTATCTGACCAGTGTCATCCTAGCTATTCTCATTCAGGTACCCTACAGTCTAGACATACCATGCCATAGGCATTTCAGCAATGTATGGTAAATGCTTATCCTCTACAACATTTTTCATGTTGATCTGCTTACCAAAAGTATCTTTATTAGCTCTTACATTCAGTGAAATCATAGTATCTCTTTAAGACCCGCATGTAAGAACATTTTCCCCATCAAGTTTTGCCTGGCAGTATTCCCTTCAGGAAAGCTTGTACACTTCTATTGTATGTTCCTATAGCACTTGGCAACAAGGCCAAAAAAGCTATTATCCAGTATTGCAATTATTTATTTCCGCATCCATCTCTTCTAATGTCCACTTTTTATTAACAATGATGATATGTGACCTAAACAACGATTGCCTCCTTGACAAAAATCTCTGTCTTAGGAGATGGTCATCATTGAATGTATGCTGTCTGAATACACATTGACAAAAATCTCTGTCTTAGGAGATGGTCATCATTGAATGTATGCTGTCTGAATACACAAGGGAGAATACAGCTGATAGGAGACAAAAAGAATAAATTATAATCTGAAATTAAAGCACGAATGTTATTTTTTCCTTCTTCCTCGTCTTAAATTCCGTGAAATCGGGTATCACGTCTGTCTTATTCATCAACCAGCAGCTAGTACAATGCCCGGAACACTCTAGGTGTACCAAATTACTTAACATATGAGTAATAAAAAGCTAGATTTCCTAACATCTGCATTACTGACAGATAGATAATTCTTTTTTGTCATTGTCTTGGGTACTGAATGACGTTTAGTTGTGTACCTCATATACCCAGAAGCTCCCAGTAATTCTACCACCATTACCATCATCATAATGACCAAAAATGGCTTCCGTTGTTGCTAAGTGATCCCTGGGAAGTAAAATATTCTCTACTTCAATAAACCTGGCCAGGAAAGGTTGCTGCTGGAGGACAGCAAAAATAAATTCTATGTGCTGTTTTAATTAGCAAATCTCTTCCTTCTACTAGCTTTAGGATCACAAGAGATAAGAATGAGAGTTGGACAACTGAGCCTGAAATCAAGCAGTTTTCCTAGGAGCTAAGCACTCCTGTTTCCATCCTGGCTCCCTTCTGCCTAGCCAGCTGAAACTCCATTGACCAAAGCAGTTTCTTTTCTTTCCACATTACTCCACATTGTGTTTTCCCTGCTATGAAGAAAAAATCTTACGTTGGCTGTGAATACTATTCTTCATTTCGGAATAGGTATCTACCATCCATTCAGTTCTCCACAGGGATTTTATTTAGCATCGTATTTCGTGAGTACCCACTGCATTCATTAAGACGTGACCTGTTGGAAGCAGCAACCATTCTGTGGATAGAGGAACAATGAATTATCACAAGGATTTCCTCCCATTGTTTTTATTAATGTCTTCATTCCTGTGGCTTTAATTCAGGCCTTCTTGTGTTTCTCATTCCTGAGCCTCATATTCTCAGGGTGCAGTTCTCCAAAAGATACTCAGGGACTGAAAACCATAACAAAACTCACTTTTGCTCATAGTCTTTATCTTCAAATGTGATGTTTAGTGAAAAAAATAAAGGAGTCACTTAGCTACAGATTACTCAACATGGAAAAATGTTTAGTGGTTATTTATTATAAGTCCCTTATATTTTTGGTTGTGAGCCTAGCCTTTAACGGCTCAGCTATGTCTTGGAGGCGGTGGAAATGGGGAGTGGGTTGAGGGGGGGAGCTGGCGGGGCAGGAGGAGGGAGGAGAGGGGGATCTGAGGTTGGTATGTAAAAGGAGTGGAAAATCTTTTTAATAAAAAAAAATAAGTCCCTTACGTGTCAGAGAAGAAATAGATATATTAACAAAGATAACAGCTACTGAGCAGTAGAGCTGGAACAATAGCCGAGATCCCATAATTCCTGTCTAATACCGAATCACAAAAGGAGAAATAATACTCCTTCAAGAAATCACTGCAAGTTACCCACTGAGATAAGGTTGATCCTTTCTACAGCCTATAAGGTGGGATCGTTATGCAAACATACCTCAGTTCTCTGTACATGGCAATGAGTCAATATATAATTCTGGAATGAATAACTGAATGATGTCATATTGCTTTAGGGGCCGGGTTAAAATGGTCTATGTGTTAAGCCTTGTTTTCTCCATGTATGCAACTCAGTCAGCTATAACTTACTGAAAGCAGCTTGATCTCAGGAAATGTCCTACTTTCACTTTAACTAGTTGTCAGGTTTAACATGATACCTAAAATTCTGAAAGTTATCTCCTCAGCTTTTGATGTGGCTATTTTTTCCTTGGAGGACTTCCTGTCCACTTTCAAGCATATATGCTTTTCAAAGCATTGTGGTCTATAAAACAAACATCTTTACAGGTCACACACACACAACACTACATCATTGAGCAAGAAAATTTATTACATTACTCATGACAGCTCATTAACTTTTCATAAAGGATCTACATTAATAAAGTCACTACCTGTTCCAAAGAGGAAATGGTGGCCATGGTAGCATAGCCTAGGATAATGCACTCACTTAAGAAAATGTACAGTTCAAAGTGTCATGGATAAAGAGGGACAGATGTCATGAGATAGTTGACTGGTTTTGACCAAAAAATTATATGTATACAAAGCTATAGTTCAAACCAGCAGCCCTTATTGGTTCTCCCTGTGTATACAAGTAATTATACAAGTAAAATACTGGTTTGTCATGAAGCTAACAACCCTAGACTAAATTGGATGTGAGCATATTTGGAGTCTTTGTTAACTGTTTCCAACTCAAGACACTCAGTGGTTTCATGTTTCAGGTGTTCAAAGTTCTTCCCTATAGTGCAGCAGTTTTCAACCTCTGGGGCACAACCCCTTTTGGAGGGTTGAACAACCCTTTTTACAGGGGTCACCTAAGACCAACAGATATTTTCATTATGATTTAAAATAGTAGCATGATTATAGTTATGAAGTAGCAATGAAAATAGTTTATGGTTGGTGGTCACCACAACACAAGGAACGGTATTAAAGGATTGCAGCATTTGGAAGGTTGAGAACCATGGCTATATTGTCTCACCTGGATTGGTTCAGTACTCTAAGATACTAGACTTTCCCTAAGATTCATTAAACTTTTTGCCCTTGTATCACACTGGCCTTTGCAAAGCATCTACTTACAAGATTGGTATAAACAATTACTTTTTGAGTGGTACAGTATCTAAAATGTATGACTCTATGAAATACCATGGAAAGTTGGTATATTAAATGTAAAGATAGGATTTTGCACAAAAACGCATAAAAGACCAGAAAATTAGAGCATTTTCTATTTGTTCATACTATACATGGTTAGCATAAGGTCACAAAATGCTTTCTTTCAAGACAGTGCTACAAAGGGGACAGGATTATAAAATTTCCGAGAAGAGAAAAGCCTGCAGAAAAATATTCTAATCCTCTTACTACTTGACCTCCAGAAAAGCTATTTTTTTCTTTTCTTTATGTGGGCAAAAAGCAGAGGCTGGAATTCTGAGCATGCTTTATCTATTATCTAATAGTTTTAGGACTGCATCATGTCGTTGTTTTTGAGACAAAAGTACAAACCAGATGCTGAGCAGTTAATGAAAAGCTAGAAAAGACATTAATGATCTTATCTAGTACTGTACTCTGAACACTACAATACAGATCTGCCTAGCAATATGTACTACTGGTAAAATAGTGACAAGATAGTTTTCTTTTTGAACTTGGGAGGATCACAACTTATGCCTGAAGTCAGGTCTGGCCAGCCATTCTCAATAAGCCAATAAAAAAGAGCCAAATTAAAAGTGGAAAACAGTAAGGGATATTTATTCAATGTGGTGGCATTGGTTAGAGGGACAAAGAGGTCCATCAAACCCCTGAAGTCCATCTTTCCAGATCTTGGATTGAGATCAAAGTTTAAATAGGGGTCCAATGATATGCACAGCTAAGCTGGCCCAGTCAAGAGCAGCCTAGCCACCTTAAAATTCATTACTGAATTTTTTCCTGAAGAACAGTTCCCCCTGAGGCACAAACCTTTTCCTTCTCCCAGCAAGAGATCCCTAGAGAAACTCCAATTTCTTTTGGGCCCATTGTTTCTACAGTCTGACAGTCAGGTTGCAGGAACAAGTATTTCTTTAGAAGTTCTTCGTTTCTGCTAGACCTATTACATTTTGTTGGAAATCTAACTGCTTTCTGATTGGGTCTGAGGACTGCTCCACAGGAGGTATTTCATGTCTGGTACTGTAAACCCAGTCAAAAAGCATATGACTGGGAGATCTTAGGTCCTAGATGGGAACATACTACTTTTTTGTGTTAAATAAGTAATGCACTCAAACTGCTTTCTCCATATTTATATATTTATGTTTATACCCATAGATTTGGGTTGCTCTCAGTCTTGGTCAGAGAAGCTTCCTTTTGCATTGGGTAATAGTGCAGAGACACATAACTGGCCAAAGTACCAAATATAAGTAACTGTGAGTACTCTGTTGTGGATAAGCCATTTTTATTAATCACATACCATCCAAGACTTACAGAATAGCATGACAGATCGGGTAAAAAGAAAGTAAGAGCTGTGATGGTTGAGGAGGAGTGCTGTGAAATGCAGGCTTCTGAACATCACATGGCTCCTGCACCATAAACTCAGAGTAACTGTGGTTGCCTGCACAGTATGGAGCCAGTCAAAATTCCAACACAAATGGAGGAAAGGTCCCTGAAGCCCCATCTTTGTCAGGGGAGCTTGTGGTGATATTTTATTTTTCTTCCCTAATAAAATTTATCTGATGGTCAGAGGAAAAACGGGGCTGCCAGCCACTAATAGAAAAACAATAGCCATGCAAGTTAGCACACGCC
>LZPO01116993.1:359408-371513 GCA_001675575.1 Neotoma lepida | reverse complement strand
ACATTTGTCTTACCCTTTTCATCATCTGGTGGTTTATAATTTTGTTACAATTTTGATTTTATTTTATCGAGATTATTTGTTTGTTTTAATTAACATACAATGTATGAAGTTTCATTATGACCATTCATACTTTTTGACAGAATTATATCTTCCTTCTTAGATCTTGGATAAATACACACTTTAACTTTCAACCTTAAGCCATGTAAATGCACAATGTTTCCTTGACCACCTTCAATATTAGGTCTCAGTTTCTTGCTACAAATTATCACTTTATTACAAGTGCTTAGATGCCCCCAACAACCATTTGAGAGATTGACATTTCTTTTTGATTGACTTTAACACTTTATTTTCTTACTATATTATCCCAAAATAATGACCTAATGAAATACTAGGTTGAAATTATATTGATAGACATCTCTGCATTTTCCAAGTGGCCATTATGTATTTATTTTTCAATAGTGTATAATTTTTTGTCAAAATCTAAACTCATTATATTCACCACCATCCATGACTTTGACTGATTAAAATCTTCATCATTAATATCCTATCATTTCCAATCCTTAAAATTGCACACATCCTTTTCTTAGTCAATATAATTTCATTTGGTCAAAATGCTGTTGTCTGCATAATGTGCTTACCAAATTGATAATTTTATTTTCAAGACCCTAGTGAAATGCTACCTTTTCATAAAATTTATTTCATCTTCTCAATTAAACTTAACACCTCCTTACTTTTTGGCACCATGACATTATTTTGCTATTGTTGTTTGTGCTTACAGATTGACCGAATATATATGTTCCCTTCTGGTCATGTCTTCTATGGATCCTGTTCCCCAGTAAGTGTTAAAGACCACAAGGCTTAGTCTAGCTCTGATTCATTACAGTAAACTAACTGCCCCCAAAATCACTGCTTTTTAAAAAATTTTTATTAAGAAATTTTTGTTCATTTTACATACAAACCACAGATCCCCCTCTCCTCCCTTTCCTTGCCCCCTAGCCTCATTCCTAACCCACCCCCATTTCCTCCTCTGACAAGGTAAGGCCTCCTATGGGGAGTCAGCAGAGCCTGGTATATTCAGTTGAGACAGATCCAAGCCCCTTCCCCCTTCATCAAGTTTGTGCATGGTGTCCCACCATAGGTAGTGGTTTCCAAAAAGCCAGCTCATGGACCAGGGATGGATTCTGATCCTACTGCCAGGGGGCCCCTTAAGCAGACCAAGCTACACAACTGTCTCACTTATGCAAAGGGCCTAGTCCAGTCCCATTGAGGCTCCACAGCTGTTGGTCTAAAGTTCATGAGTTCCCACTAGCTTGGTTCAGTTGTCTCTGTAGATTTTCCCATCCTGATCTTGACCCCCCCTTGCTCATAGAATCCCTCTTCTCTGTCTTCGACTGGACTCCCAGAGCTCGGCCTGGTGCTTGGCCATAGGTATCTGCATCTGCCTCCATCAGTCACTGGATGAAGGCTCTATGATGACAGGGTATTCACTGATCTGATCACTGAAGTAAGCTAGCTCAGGCAGCATCTCTACTTTTGCTAGCAGTCTAAGCCTGGGTCATCCCTGTGGATTCCTGGGAACTTCCCTAGCACCAGGTTTCTCCCTATCCCCATGATGTCTCCCTCTCTCAAGGTATCTCTTTCATTGCTCACTCACTCTGTCCTTGTTCCGGTTTGGCCATCCCGTTCCCCTATATTCTCATGCCCCATCCCCTACCCTCCACTTCCCCCCCTTACCCCTAGTTTACTCATGAGATCTCATCTATTTCTCCTTCCCAGGTGGATCACTGTCAGTAACCATACTCAATTTAGCTTATAATTGAAGGTAGCCTTGAAATACCATTTGTACAGTTGATTGTGTATCTTAAGAATCATTATTCCCATTTAAGCTTTAAGGATCCAAAAGTACTGTAAAAAATTCTTCTATCACCTTAGGACTCAATTGTAATGAGCATACCATTGACAAGAAGCATAAAAATCATTTCTGCATGAAAGATTGGAACAGGACTAGATCCAACACTGAAAATCTTTTGTTTTCTGTGTTCTTTTTGGGGGGGGTGCCTCAAAAATGGATAACATAAGGAATAAATTGCTTTTTCTCCATTCCCAGGGTCTTTAAAAATGGGATATTAACTTTATAAATTTGATTTCAGTAGCTGATAAAACTGTGCACACAACTTCTAGTTCAAGAGAAGAAAAATCCCCATAGATTGAGTCTATTTTGATGAAATTCACTTAAAATATAACATATTTTCCCACTGCAATGTTTCTTGCAGCTATGTGATTTATTTATGCATTTATTTATATCCTACCACCTTGCCCCATAGTGGTAGTTGAGTAAAGACATATTCAATAAACAAATACTAAATATGAATAGGAAATTGGGAACAGAAAAAATTCAAAGTACAGTTATTTGTTTACTCATTGATTTTCTCAGTTTTCCACTAGACAATATTCAACACAAATGCAAAGTTTATAGCTTTTTCATATACTATTATATAAATACTACCTAGCACATACTATATAATCAATAAAATGTCTTTAATGAAATACATTTGTGATCTATACAGATCACAAAACAAAATCAATTGACTATAATTGAACCTCAAATGTGGACATGAACATCCTGACAGCCAAAGCAAACAGAAAAGTTCTTTGTAAATTAATCATGTGGGTTATTCTAGTGAAACAAACTTTACTTTAGAATTCATTCCTATGTAAATTGTTCATGTCATGGCTGACATGTGGAATGATATTCTTAATGTACTGCAAAAAGAAATCCAGCAACAGTTACTTTTTTTGCTGCTTCTTATCCCATATTTTGGAAAAAAATCAAACCAGTGCATTAAAATACATAGTGAATTAGGTACAGCTCTGGCTCCTTTGAAAGACTGGGAGAATACAGATATCTTGCTATATGGCTTCCTGTGTCTCTGACATCATTTAAATATAGTTAACATTTTTCTTAATCCTCTATAGTACCAATACCATAGTTTATATTTATTATATGCTTACTGCCAAGTGATTATTCATTTTGCATATCAACTTGCATTTATTGAGTACCACTCTTGCTTCTTTACTATCTGTGTGCCTTTACTCTGTTGCTAGCTATGTCTGGACAGTGTTCTCTAATCTATCTCTGTGTCAAAAATGTAACCTAGCTTTGAAGAATAAACAGAAATGCTACTTACTTTTTCAAATACTCCTTTATCTTCTCAGCAAACTATAGTTCTTTGCAGCTCTTCCATGCTTCTGTTTAATTTACTTTGCTTTGTAGTCGTAGTGCATAGATTTTTTTTTTTTTTACTTTAGAGCAGGAATCCTGTCTTTCTAATCTCTAACTTATCCAAAGGGCCTGTCTTAGTGGCTTTGTTGTTGCTGTTGTTTTACTAGTTAAGCATTTACCAAATACTCAAGTTAATAATAATGTATTAATCATTCTGAATTTGGGTTAATCTCACTCAATGAATCTCATTTGTCTAGTTTTCTTGCAATTAGAATGAATTCATAAGGCAGGAAAATTTTTAAAGTTATCTTTAAAGTGATAACCAGATGGGTATAAATAGGGAAGGATATTTATTTAAATGGCAGTAATGTTGTATAGAATAAAATTAAGGGGTCTACTAAGTTACTGAATGTAATTACTGGATTAAATAAATTACTCTTACTCAGTTTCATGCTCATCAATTTTTTTCCTTTTTTATTTATTTTTTCATTTATTTTACATACCAACCACACTTTCCCCTCCCTCCTTTCTTCCTGTTCCCTCANCTAGGCATCTGAGGTACTCTACCATATATTTCTGCTAGAAATGCTTATGCTATCTTCTATTGTCTTGTCTATTTAGGATTTGAAATAATACAAGACTAGCTAAGTTTGAATCATAATTATGTATGAACAAAAAAGATCACACTATTTTTTATTTTTTATTAAGTTTTTGCATGTATTTTACATACCAACCAGTTTCCCCTCCCTCCTTTCTTCCTGTTCCCTCACCCCACCTCTCATCTATCTCCCCCCCATCTACTCCTCCTCCGTTCAGAAAGGGGCAGGTCTCCCATAGGGACACAGGGGAAATAGATTAGAACTCATGGGTAAACTGGGGGCAGGTGGGGGAGTTGAGGGCAGAGGGGATGGAGGGATATGAACATGAGGGATCAGGTTGGTTGATTTGGGGGCAGCACAGAGGGGGAGTGTAATGAAAGAGATATAATGCTCATCAATTATAATACTAACTCATGACCCATAATCAGTCATTGTTTTTGTTGAACATAATGGGATCTAAACAGATTTTTTTTTGGAACAATGCCTCTGAGGTCTCTGGAACAAACATTTTGTTTCACATTTTCATTGCAGGAAATTTCATTAACATCATCAGAAACAGTGGTAACACCCTGACGTTGTGCACAAACACTTGCAGAAGCCTCTGGACAGCACATGCTCAGTTGTAATGCTGTTATATAGCCAGTGTTGCATATCAAGATATGACCGCTGCATCCGTTCCTCATCTTCCCATCATAGCCTGTAATTTTCTTCCATTAATGTTTATTTTGAAACAAGCTGTTCACTAGCAACATTTGACTCTTGCCTTCTCTTTTGGCAATTTTAGGATTCCTAAGAGTCTGAGAGCATTCACAAGGCCACTGAGAAGACGCTGCTCACTCGGGGTGGGAGGAATAAAGACTGTCAGGACTGAGAAACCCAACTGCTTTCGAAATGCTAAGAGCTTTATTGAGATATATCACATACACCATGGAATCTATCCCTATAAAACACACACCTCAGTGGGTTTTAGTATATTCAGAATTGTGCAACTATCACTTCAGTTGAATCCAGGAATGTTCCCAACTGCATTTGATAAATGTTTTTAATCAAAAATGGGACCAAGAAGGAGAGTGTTTGATGTGAGCCAGGCCCCAATGTAGAAGGTGTAATTTAAAGTATGAAAGATCATGAATGGGAACATAGATGAAAACAGCAACTTTGGCACTAGTCTTAAATTATGTCCCTTTTATTTTGTATTAAAGCAATATAACATCTTTTTATACCTGAAAAATGTAATTATGTGATAGTGATATATTCAGCTATATCAACCTGACTAATTTAGAGCAGAAAAAGGTAAGTTTAATGTGAGTTCTAAATATAGAAACTCTGAATTGGATTTGTGCTGAGTTCCACCCACATAGTTTTACATCCATCAGGAAAATAAAGATGTATTGGTGAGATCATTTTCCTTTCTTTCTGGTCATAATTTAAAGTGACCACATATTTTTACTACTAAGTACCTTATTTTATTTCTGTGGTAACGATTGTAGTTTTGATCTCTAGCTTAAAGATCCAGAGTTCCTATGGTTGCTAGGGAACTAACAAATACAATTCTCCAAGCTCTTATATTATAAAGGTGTAATTATGTATTTGTTTACAGAAAACAGACATCCAAAGAACATTTCCTTAAGATGAAATTAACTAACACATCTTTTCTGTATGGGACATAAGTAACATTGAACAGGAAAATGACAGTCAGCATGATAGTAAGGGACCCATCTGAACTTTCTATTATTCTCTCGCACAAGCACATCTTTAAATTTACAACTTTTGATGAAACAACCTGATTTGGCCCCCTATGTAAAATATAGTCTTCTGTTTCTGCCTTCAGTAATATATCATTTAGCTCCCTCCAAAATTAGAAACAAGAAGCTCATTACAGTGGGTTAGTCTTGATAGATTCTAAAATTTGTTATTAATATTTCATTATTGTGATTGCTGATGGTCTTAGGTTCAGGGGGAAGCTTTTCTGGGATAATCAATCTCCTGTCTTTATGAGAAACATTATTCATAAACTTATGTAAAAGGTCTGCTCTTTCATTATAGTATAACCAGCTAACAATCTATCTGTGTGTGCCCATCTGACCTTGCAATTACTGGCTTATCTCTATGATGCATTGCAATAGAATTATTAATTTCACTTCCTTAAGACTTTTATTCTTTTGCTCTGTAGGTCAGACAGAGAGAATGATAGTGATCCCATTAATAACAATTATCAGCAACTCAGGAAGCATATGGAAAACATTTTTTCAGAAGATGAGTGTCTGCTTCTGAAGACATAAATGCAGATGATTCCAATCTCAGGGAAACCCTGTTTCTAACTCAGCAACATCACCTCATTGGGAGTAGTTACTGGCTATGGGAATGACAGCCGGAGAAGTCAATGTCATCAGAAGATTTCAGCTATAAATAGACTGCTAATTTCTCAAGAGCCTTCTGGCAAAGTCTCCAACTATTAAGTCACTTACCTTTGTTTATTTTTCATAATGATGCTGTTTTCTGAAAGACTTACTACTATTTGCATGATAGTAAGAAAAGAGACTGATATCTGGAATGCTTCAATATATCAGTCTCATAAACACCCCCTATTCCAGCAGTGCTAGGGTCATATTCATATTATTTACAGTCTATTTGTCTCAATTTAAACACTTTAAAAATCCCTCCTGCTTCAGCAAAATGTTTTGCTTGGTAGCCACATATAAAATCATATTATGTCATTACAGAACCAAAAAGAACTCATAAAGAATAATTTTTCCCAGCATAGCATTTGAAAGTAGGGTGTTGAAATTATTCTGAGTTAATTATGCTCATCTATTCTCATGTTTCCTTGAGTGGTAAGGTTAGTGATACTAGGAAAACATCCAAGATAATGATAGTATGGCACCTTGAAAGAACAATACTCAACTTCATATGGAAAAACAAAAAACCCAGGACAGCTAAAACAATCCATACAATAAAAGAACTTCTGGAGGTATTACCATCTTTGATTTCAAGCTCTACTACAGAGCCATAGTAATACAAATGACATGGTATTAGCACAAAACCAGACAAGTGGATCAATGGAATCGAATCAAAGACCCAGACAGAAAGCCACACACCTATGGACACCTAATTTTGACAAAAAAAAGCCAAAATTATACAATGGAAAAAAAGAAAGCATCTTCAACAAATGATGCTGGCGTAACTGGATGTCAGCATGTAGAAGAATGCAAGTAGATCCCTATGGGTCACCCTGCACAAAACTCAAGTACAAGTAGATCAAAGACCTTAACATAAAACCAGACACACTGAATCTGATAGAAGGGAAAGTGTTACTTAGCCTTGAACACATTTGCACAGGACACAACTTCCTGAACAGAACACCAGTAGCACAGACACTAAGATTGACAATTAATAAATGGGACCTCATGAAACTGAAAAGTTTCTGTAAGGTAAAGGACACCATTAAAAGGACAAAAATGGCAGCCTACAGAATGGGGAAAGACCTTCACCAGCCCCACATCTGAAAGAGGACTGATTTCCAAAATATATACAGAACTAAAGAAACTAGATATCAACACACCAAATAATCCAAACAAAAATGGTGTACAGATATAAGCAGAGAATTCTCAACAGAAGAATATCAAATGTCTCAGAAACACTGAAAGAAATATTCAACACCCTCAGCCATCAGTGAAATGCAAATGAAAACGACTCTGAGATTCCATCTTACACTTGTCAAAACGGCTAAAGTCAAAAACACTGACAGCTCACATGGAGAGGACGTGGGGCAAGGGGAACACTCTTCCATTGCAGGTCCATATACAAACTTGTACAGCCACTTTGGAAGTCAGTGTGGTGGTTTCTCAGAAAACTGGGAATCAATCTACCTCAAGACCCAGCTATATCACTCTTGGGCATATACCCAAAAGTGTTCAATTACATCACAAGGACACTTGCTCAACTATGTTCATAGCAGTATTTTTTTTATAATCGCTAGAACTTGGAAACAACCTAGATGTCTCTCAACCAAAGAATGGATAAAGAAAGTGAGGTACATTTACAGAATGGAGTATTACTCAGCTGTTAAAAACAAGGACACCAGGAAATTTGAAGGCAAATGGATAGAACTAGAAAAAATCCTCCTGAGGGAGGTAATCCAGACCAATAAAGACACACATGGTATTTACTCACTCATAAGTGGATATTAACTATAAAATAAAGGATAACTATGCTATAATCCACAGATCCGGAAAGACTAGGTAACAAGTAGGGTTAATGGAGTGACATCTGAATTTCACTAGGAAGGGGAAATAGAAGATATATCATGCGTGGACTGAGGGCAGGTGGGTTGAGAACATGAACCATCAGGTTGGTGGGGGGGCAAAGGAGGATGAGAGTACTGAAAGAGACTACTGGATAAGGGGGAATTTGGAGGTTAAGTTAAAATCTGGAGCAAGGGAATCTCCCAGGAATCTACAAGAAAGACCCCAACTAAAACCCCTAGCAATAGCAGATCCATAGCCTGAACTGGCCATCTCCTGTGACCAGATTAATGCCTAGCCCAATTGCCATCAGAGAAGCTTCATCCAACAACTGATGAAAATAGATGCAGTTCCAGAGCCAAACATTAGCTGGAGTTCAGGGAATCCTGAAGAGAGGGAGAAGGGATTGCAGGAGCCAGAGGCTCAGGGACACCACAATTCACAGAATCAACTAATCTGGGCTCATAGGGGCTCACAGAGACTGAACTGACAACCAAGGAGCCTGCATGGGACTGACCTAGACACTCTGCATATATGTTACAGTTGTAATGCTTGGTCCTCCTGTGGAACTCCTAACAGTGGAGCAGGGGATGTCTCTGACTCTTTTATTGTCTTTTGAACCCTACTTTCATGCTGGGTTGCCTTGCCCAGCCTTAATACAAGACGAGGTACTTAGTCTTACTGCAACTTGATATGTCATGCTTTGTTGATACTCATGGGAGACATGCCCTTTCCTAAACAGAAATGGAGGAAGTGTGGTTTGGGGTGTGGAAACAGAGGGAGGTCGGGGCAGGGACTGGGAGGAAAGGAGGGAGGGGAAACTGCTGCTGAGATATAAAATAAATTTATCTTAAAAAACGATAGTGTGGTCACGGCATGGACTCAGTATTCTCTTTTTCTCTCCATTGAAGTCTTTTTTTCCATACTGGATCAAGCTCTGTTGGTGTCGGGACAGACTTGCTGCATGTGTGTGCTCAGTGGATTTTCCCAGTCTGTCAATCGTCACCGTATCATAATTATCAAAGCCTTCAGAGCATTTTGGTTTTTTTATGACTCAATAATTTTAATCAACTCCTTTCCAGTTTTTTAGCCTAAAATTTTCCATAAGCAAACTTTTTCTTACTGTGGTATTTATTAAATGCAAGTGAAAATTCTAAGTATAACAGAAAAATTAGTTTAGTGTACAACATATTAATTAAATATCTAGCAATCAATTCACATGCAAAACACAATATCTTGTTTTCTTAAAAGCAAAAGAGAAACATTTAAATAATCTCATAAAAGTAAAAATTCTCTACTGAGTTGTTCATAAATTCATTGGGATTCTGATTAGTAGCCTCACTGGTATTGGTCTTAGAAATTGAAGATACCATTTTAAATCTCATTGAGAAAAAACAACCTTATCACAAGACTTTTGAAAAAGGAGGAAAAAAAATTGTTTCAGTGGCATTTTCAGAACAAAAGACAATCAGGGGTACAACCAGAAAGAAAATACAAGGATGTATTTGTTCATAATTCAGTTTACATATAAAGAGACCTTATCCTCAAAGACAAATCACAGCCTAAGGCCTGGTAAAACGACTGTTCTCAAGGAATCAGGGCTAGGACTAAGAAAAAGCAAAAATGGAGTCTAGGGCATACAATTTAAAATCTTCTTTCCTCTCACCTCTCCCCTCTTCTGCCATCCTTTGTCTTCTTGGTACATGTACTGGCTACTTTTATGAAAATTTGACACAAGCCAGAGTCATTTTTGAAGGGGGAATTTAGAAAATGCCCCCATTAGATTGGCCTGAGGGCAACCCTGGGGTACATTTTCTTAATTGGTGACTGATGTCATAGGGGCCAGCTCACTGTGGGAGGTGCCATACCTGGGCCAGTGGATCTGGATGCTATGAGAAAGCAGGCTCAGCAAGCCATAAGGAGAAATGCAATAAGCATCTATGACTGAGAATAACAGAGAAGCAAGATGACAATTACTAGAACACTGTTAGAAGCAAGGCACAAACATTCATGACTCGCTAAGAATTGAGCCATTTCTTTCTGGTAGACACATTAATAAGAAAGCCCATCACAAAAACAAAAGATACCATCACAAAAACAAAAGATACATTTATAACTATAAATCATTTTCCTGTGTTATCTGTGTTACAAAAAAAATTGGGTTATAAGAGAGTGTAACTAGAACTTATTTATTATAAATATAGTAGTTTACTTATATAATAAAGAAGAGTAATAGCTTGACTTGCCAATTCCAAGACTAGCAAGTTGGTTTAGATTTTTTTAATGTACCTAGTGGGATAAACCGGGACATAAGGATACCTGCTGCCAAGCCTGCCAACCTGAATTCAATTCCTGGGACTCACAGTGTGGAAGAAGATAACTGACTCCCACAAGTTGTCCTCTGACCTCCACTCACACATTGTATCATGCTTACATGCACACACACACACACACACACACACACACACACACACACACACAAACACACACATACACACACATATGTACATATAAAATATAATGTAAGATTTATAAAAGAAAAAGAATTTCATCAGTGCTTCAACTCAGAAAGAAAGGAAGGAAGGATTGAAACTATAATACCAACACCTGAATGTCTATACCATAGTATTTAGGGATGAGGAAAAGAACTGCAGAAGGATGTTGTCATTTCCAGAATGTATGGTGGACTATGCTTTTAAAACTGATAGAGTAGTTGGAAGGAAAGAAAACTCATTGTTGTGATGTACTTGTATCTAATCAAAATTGTATAATGATTGGGTTGCCAATTGAGTTGGGAGTATAAGAAAACAGCAACAAATCTCTTCAGCACAGTAGAAAACTAATAAGGATCAATTGACCAAGAGCAATAAACACTCTCTGCTTATACCCAATGTATCCCAGGGGAACTTTGGATGGAATAAGGAGTGGGAGTTTATATTAGTTTCCTAGGGTTGCCATAACAAAGTAACACAACTTGGATTTAAACAACAGAAATATACCCTCTCAAAGTTCTGAAGTCAATAAGTCTGAAATCAAGGTGTTGGCAATGGTTGATTCCTTCTGCAGGCTCTGAGACAAACTTCTTCTGTGCCTCTTTTCTCTTGAAAAGAGGTTGTTGATTTCACACTTTGACATTTCCCACTTTATGGATATATCAAATTAACTTCTGTAACATCCTGTACACTCTATTTCTCTCTATGTAAAATCTTTATGTCTTTTCCCCTTATGCTTACATTAGTCATTGGACCTCCAGGTTAAATGTCAGCTGCAGATCTTTCAAATAGTTATATATACAAAAACCCTATTCGTAAATGAAATCTTCGCAGGTACTGGGATTAAGTCTTGGATGTATCTTCTGAGAAGACATAACCTACTACAAAAGCTACTGAGAAGGAGAGTACACTTAGTCCATACAACTGAATTTCCTCTTTATGGAAGAGCTAGGTAACCCTAGTGGAGAAAGAATTCAGTGGTTTTGAGCACAGCTCCTCTAAAAGCTTATTTTAAAAGGTAGGTCTGCTAATTCTAAATTGACACCTATCAGGAACTCTGGTAAAGCCATTCCCTTTGTATTCTGGCTATCACACTCATTCCATGAAGTAGATAGCTTTTATGTATTGAGACTGATATTTTGTTTCATATTATCTAAAACAAAAACTCTAGTATACGTCATGGTGATCCCAATAAAAAGGTTCAGTGGCAACAGTTACACCAAAAGTACAGTTTAAATTAGATGTGATTAGATACTAAGTCTATGAATTGGCACACCCAATGCTAAGCTTCTTGGTATATAGTAGCTACTCAAAAAGAAACTTACTAACTCTGTGTAAAAGGCTGTGTTAAACCCACATTTATGGTTCAACTGAAAGAACAAGGCACTCCCAAGGCCAGAGATATAAATCAGATTTCTAGGTTAGGTGGTAATGCACAGAAACATTATTCTTCACTAGCAAACAAATTCATTCAATATTCTAAGTGTCATCAGGGAAGTCGATAACTGAACTCAGGAACAGAATGGTACTTTTGGATACCAAGATGT
>LZPO01116993.1:342221-359318 GCA_001675575.1 Neotoma lepida | reverse complement strand
ATGCGTGGATTCTGGAAAAAAGTTCCATTCACAGTATATTTCATGTTGACAAGACACACCCATTTACCCCACTACCAATGATGCGCGTGATAATGAACCCAGCAATACACCTATACCTCACTTTAGGGTAAAAATATTGAAAGAAAATAGCCAACAGTGTTCATATTTCCTATTATAATAAAGCCTCAAGAGATATATTGCTTTCTCAAATAGGATGCTTGTGATAGAATACAAAACAAAATAGCCCATTAGCTCCTTCCTATAATATTATATGGCATAAACCAACACATACTCTTTCCTATACACTGAAAATCTTAAATTCAGGAGAGACTCTACAGAGGCCCTTATGAAACACCTGTCACTTTTACTTCAGAGAAAATAACAATAATAGTGAAAACCTTAGCCCCCTTTCACAACTATATTGTTTATGTGAGTATATCTGTTAAAGTTTTTATGTAAGAAAATGTATCAAATTGAAATGATCCTAAGTTGACCTGGTGGAGAATGGAAAACTACCCTTTGGTATTTTCCCAAGGTAGAAATCTAGGCCTTTTCTTTGGAATGCTTATAAATCAAAATTAGCCTAACTGATGAGTCACTGACTCATAACTATAAGGCAGCAAAATATTTCCAGGCTGGGGAGAGAGACAGAGAGAGAGATGGGGGAAGGAGGGAAGGAGAGAGAGAGAGAGAGAGAGAGAGAATGAATATGATTTTGTTGGGATATATATTTGACTGAGCCCTATAGATCCTGCACAGAAAAGGCTATAATGAAACACAAATTATCCTGCCTTTGAGCTATAAACTGGAGGGTTGACACCTTAACTTGCCTGTTTCTAGATGTGTGCCTCTTTCTAGCAATTAACCATGAGAGTTTTATTATGGTCCATAGAACAGCTAATCAATAGGGTGGGATGCTAGTTACAGTCCACAGCCGGTTCTGTGTGCCTGCATAATACCCACGATTTTGCTCCCAGCTGTTCAGTCTAATTCATTTATAGTTGTTTATGGCTCACAGTCAGAGAAATCTTCTATTTACAGATCATTCATCATTCTTAACATTTTCACAAATCCAGGGCGAAATGCTCTGAGGTGGGAAATAAACCCAGACTTCCCCAGTCCTCTTTGCTATCTCAGCACATCAAACTTTCCTCTTCCTCTGCAAGGCTCACAAACCATGTTTTGTTACACTACAAATTTATATTAAACTGTTTCTCCCTAACATATGATGCTAAGTTAGTGGAAATCCAAAAGGCAAACTTGCAATTCTAGTTTCTCTTCTGCTTTAAAGAGATATATACTGTTCTAAAATGGTGATCTGAGTTCTTTGGAAATGGGGTAGGACAGGCATGGGTGAAAATCAATAATTAGTTGCAAATAACACTATCACATGAATGGAAACTCAAATTGCAAAATGAGTATCAGCTAAGAGTATCACCAATATACCAACTTAAATAGCTCAAATACAACCCTGTATTAGGCATTTTTGTTGCCATAAAAATAAGAGTTGACAGAACAACTTCAGGTAGACAAGGTTTGTTTTCCTCGTGGTTTCATAGGGTTCAGCCCACGAATGCTTGGTTACACTCTCTTGAGAAGATCAGGGTGGCCGGAGCATGTGGATATGGAGGTTTTACCATCCTGTGGTAAGCAGATAGAGAAATAAGATAGGACTGGGAATGATATAAGATTCAAAAGTGTGCTCCCATCTTGTACCCACCTATTAAAGTTTCACCATTTCCCAAGATGGAGAGCAACACATGATTCTTTCAAATCAAAACATTATGCCTTTCATTCCCCAAGCCTCATATCTTCCTCACAATGTAAAACAATTTATTCTATCTCCAGGAGATTCCAAAGTCTTTACTATTGGAGCATTATTCAAAAATCTTAAGTACAGAGTCACTGCTGAACCTTAAAGCAAACTAGTAGTTACAAGCCCCTATAAAACTTAACAAATTTCATGCTTCTAATATACAATCATACAGAGTAAACATTCCTATTTCAAATGAGAGGAATGATGGTCTCAAAAGGTGGTATGGGACTAAAGTAATACTGAAAAACATGACAGCACACACACCCTGTAATGAACGTGGGAGCACATAGAGTGTCATTATGTAAGTTCCAAAGGACATAAAGTCTTTCTGTCTGTAGCTCATACAGCCTCTCTACTAGACTGACCCTTCTTTGCTTCCTCTCCATCATGATGTGAGCTATTCTTCCATGCCCTTCCTACCATGATAGACTGAACCCCCTGAAACCATTAGCAAACTAAATTTCCACTTTAAGTTGTTTGTGTTGGGCATTCACTCATAGAGAGAAAGCTAACATAAGCCCTTTCCATGCTGTGTGCCAGATAGACTATATCACATTACCACCTCTCTGTATATCGTGATTAACAGTAAGTCATGAAATGTTTTTGATCAATTCTTTTCCAAAATGGTGTTCTCAAAGTTGGATGGGAATTCTAATAAAATTTCTAAACCAAATTCATCTTATCAGTGTGAAAAATACAATTCAGTGTCATGTAAGAGTCAATGTCTTAAAATCCACTCCAAAACCAACAGAAATTCAACTATGGTAAAACAAATTTTAACTTTTTTATGAGGACAGTAACCCATGGGAAAACACAGACATGTCTTATTTAAAAGAGTTTGTTGAGGAGTTGGGCTTATGCTGTGGTATTTGGGGGGAATTTTTAACAACCATGGTCTCTTTCCAGATTAAGTTTCATCAGGAAGTGTCCATCTTTCTGTAATTGGGCTTTAATGGCCTTTTTCTGACGTGTGTATGAGGAATGAGTAAGGCTAAAACTGTAATTGATGAAAAGGCAACACTCTGAGATTCACCACCTTAGAGGCATTTGATCATTTCATAACTTCTAAAGTATTTCTGGTTGTGTCTATATCCAGGCATGATTCCAAAGAGGTCTTACATTGTCTTCCTCTTGCATGGTCACAGAATGACCTTGTCTGGCATGAGTGCTCTGGACTTGTTTTTATGTCAACAGAATATTCAGCTGTATCTGTGAGCAGGTTACCTGCCCTCAGCAGATACCAATCAGGGACCGACCATATCTTCTTCTCACATAGGTTTTTACGGAGGAAAAGGGAACTGTTATGAAATCTCAAAAGCAATTATAAAGCTCCATCAAAGAAAAGTAGTACACTACAGCATCTGGTGCCAAATATAGCACATGCTTTCTAGAGAAGTTCTGCCTAGTTGCCATTGTCACTGAAAACTAACACAGTTCTTTCTATTATCAAAGCTTAGACTTCCTGGAGCTTATTTCTGGTTTCTAATAGGAGCTTCTATTTACTTGGTCTCTTCTAAAACAAAGCCAAAGTGAAAATTTAAAGAATAAAAAGAATATATAAAATCACATTTTTTAAATTAAGGATGGTGGTGTTTTTTTCCTGTAATTTCTACTCAAAAGAACTCTGTACCCTGATAAGGATACTTTTTTAATGCACAAAATGTACTTTACTAAAGCTACAGGAATGTATAAAACAGGAACTTCTCAAAGTATATATTCTAGGAGAAAATAAGGAATAACCCTAAGGGAGGCAGAGATAGTGATAAAGAAATAGAGAGTCAGGGAAGATGGGGAGAGAAAAAGGGAGAGGCATAGAACTACAGAGTTATGGCTAATGCAAGGCAGAGGAAGCACTTGTCTCCTGGAAAGAGCTTTTGCATGATGCAGACAAGCTGTCAGACCATCTTGCAGGAGAAACTGGAGCAGAGACAACTATGGGAGAGGGTACACTTTGACTGGGATTGCATAGCTGTACATAACTCTGAGCTTCAATATAAACCTTACCTCCCATGTGAGGACCATGAAGATGGACAAGGAGAGTCTCTGGATTTCTTTATTCTTCCAAATGTGACTATATTTAAAAAAATCTCCCTTTTATGATTCTCACTATTTATTTGGCTCTTTTCATTTTCTTACTGAGGACAATTGGTCAAACCTGGGTTATTAGGATTGACCAGAACACACCTTAGGACCCCAAATCCCATAACAGCTACACAATTACAGGAACCTCAGATTTTAATGATTCTCCAATATTCTAGGTAATAGAAACTAGGACTTGTACCAGAACAAGACCAAGTTGGGCACCTAAATTTCTGTCGCTGCTGGAGCCCTTAGGGAGACAACATCTTTAGTGAATGTTAGAAAAAACAATTCTGCCTGATGGCAAAGGGAGCCGATGAGACAAACTGCCTTTCTTTCCTGTAGTTCTAGATGTGGAGAAATCACCTCTCTTGAGATAGGGAGTAATAGGTGTACATTCAGTTATGTCTGGAGTTTATATTTGTATCATATTCAGGAAACACCAAAACAGGAGGAAATGAGTTCTCTAGTTGGTAACAACTCTGTAACACAAATCCCTTCTAGAAAAAGGAATAATTAACTTCATAGCCTCAGACCTCTCACCAAAGGAATTTGGCCAGAACATAACCATATTTAGAATTAGTAGAAGCAAGGGTAAGTATTTAGTCTCTCAAGGACTTCAGATACTAAAATTTTATGATAGGAGATTTACAAAACAGATTTGAAAAGAAACAAAAACAAATATCTAATTAAGTGATTGAATTTGAATTTAAAAACTCAGTTGGGTACATTTAAAGGATTATACAAAGATGAATATGGAAACCTGGAATAAACAGAAGTAAGTAACCAGAATAAAACAAAGAGCACAGAAGTAAAATGACATGAAATACAAAGAGATAAAAGACACAAAAACAGGTTTTAAGTACACTTAATTGAACATATTAAGAAAATAATGGAAAAATAGTGTAAGAAATCATGCCTAACAAGATTCCAGAATGAACAAAAAACATACATCCTCTGCTTTAATAAAGACAGTGTATGTGAAGTCTGCTTAGAAACATTGTAGTAAGACACTAAAGAAAAAAAAAATGTTAAATGCAGCCACAGAGAAGAAATGGATAACTGACAAAAAAATTATAGTGAGGATAGGATTCTCTATAGGAAATACAACCTCAAGTAGTAAAACAATTATTTTCAAAGTGCCAAAGAAATGAATCTATAACTTAGAGGTGTCAAATATCTCTTAAGAATAAGAGCACAATGTCAAATGAAAATTGTGTTCATCACAGAATGTGGTGGCACAAGCCTGTAATCCCAGCACTCAGAGGACTACAGGAGGAAGATTAAGACTTTGGAGCTTGAGCTACATACCATGTTTCAGGCTAGTCTGAGCTACATAAAGACAGTCTCAAAAAATGTGTTTGTCACCAACAAACCCCGACTAAAGCAAATTATAAATTATCCTCTTTAGGAATCATGTTATTCTATGACCTATAGCATAATGTTATGATTACATCACCATCTTATAGAAGAATTTACCTTGGCCAGGTAGCAATGCCAACTAACTGAAATGAACAACACAGGTAGCTATGTCTACTGTAGTAATGATAGAACTATTGATACTCACTCCATAGGAGGAGTAACTGGAGCATCACAGGACACTCACTTTGGAGTACCAGCTATTACTTCCTCATGCCATTTCTCAGATGAAAGTGATCTTAGGAGGTACTAGAGTCCACAAGAAGTAGAAATAGAATTGACATAGGACTCCAGGATGCATCTCCCATCAGGATACCATCCACAATAAGGTGAGACTTTGTAATAATGTAGCTGTTTTGATTGTAGATCATTTATTTCTGTAATTGATCCTCTATCTATGTTCAGTAAGTAAAACAAATATACTCATTGGTTTGCCAATTTGGATGTGGGTAGAATTGTATTTTGGTCTGATTGGGTGAATCAATGTTTGTACATGTTTCCCTAGGAAAAGTTAATGCAGAGAAACAAATTGCCTCAGAATTATGATTATAAGAAAGTTGACTGGAGAGAGGATAAAATAAAGGTGGTAAAATAATATACCCTGGGCTCTGAATTTCCTCACAAAAATGCTACAATCTATTTACAACAACAACAACAAAACAGCTTTGGGAAAAACTATTGCTTCTCCAAAGATAAGGAAAACTACATTTGAAAAATGAAGAAGAGAAGGAATCTCTTCTTCACATTGATGATTTTCTGCTTTCCAAAAGCCACAGAGTGGCTCACCTAGAAAGATATTTTGGCCCTTTGGTTTCCTCAATGGGCAAGGAAAATCCAAGGTTGCATGTCAAGCTTCCTAAGCACTACAAGGTACTTTCTGGGAGTCCCACTTTTATCTTATGGCAAATATGGAACAAATTGCCTCTGCTACATAACTGGGATCAGGCAGAAACAAAAGAAAGTGGGGCTCACAACTAGTTCTTGGATTGCGGCAGTAGTGCTGCAACTTCTAACAACCTGAACCAAACAAAGGGCCAGATAAAGGCTCTGCAGCATATTAAAGCTGAGTCACAGCCCCATCTGGCCAAAAGCAAATGAAGCACTTATGCCTGAATGGCATGCATAACCAGCAGTCAGTCACATCATGGAGCACAGAAGGCATCTTGCCTAGGCAAGTAGCTTAGCCAGCAACCTGGCCCCAAGCACATTCATATGGGCCAGCCTGGAGCCCTATGCAAATGTGAAACACAAGATGAAGCTTCTCCTGGACACACAGTTCAGTCTGTGGCAGCACCTGGCCAAGAGTTCCTCCAGAACATCCATGTAAATGAGGGAGATTGCAAAGCATAGCCCAGGCCATGAAGTCAGCCAAACGGCATTACCTGATGAGAGTTCAGACAGCAAAATCACCATGCCTTGGAGTCTAGCCATCAGAATGAAAGAAACTCAGGTATATATTTCCAACTAATATTTACAAGGTAGTCAAGAATACAACAAATTACGTTTGGAAAACTGGATATCCACATGCAAAATATTAAAATTAGACCACTATCTCATATAAAATCAACCCAAAATGAACTCTAAAATGTAATTCCTGAAATCATAAAATTTCTGAAAGAAGGAAAAAGTTCTTTAACATTGGTCTTGCCAGACTCTTGTTTAAGATAACAAAAGCACAAAAGAAGGAAGATAAACAATTAGAACCAGTGCAACAAAGAAATCAACTAATTAAATGGAAAAATATGTATAAGCTATACACCTAATGTCCCAAACTACATTAGAAAACTACACAAGCAATAGCACAAACTTAATCCGATTAAAATAAACTTCTATAGTTTAAATGTAGAATGTCTCTCAAAGGTCCACATGGTATAGTCTTAGACATTATTATTGTTGGGAAGTAATACAACCCTCAAGAAGTGGGCACCTAAGGAAGGCTAGAAGAAGCCAGTAGTTAGGTTATTCAGGTCACAGCCTTGCACGGCTATTAGACCCCAGCTTTTGTTCTGGCATTTTAACCTCCTCAGGTACTGTAAAATGTACCTGAAATACATTTTATAGCTGAAATACAGCTCCCTCTGAAATATACTTCCTACCATGATATGCTTGCTATCTCAACAAAAGTAAAAGATACAATATGCTGTGGAGTCAAACATTTAAACCTCTGAGCCAAAATCAAACTTTCCTTTTACATTGATTATCTCAAATTATCTATTAGGAAAATGGAAAGTGTGAGTAAAACAATAAGAAAAGGACCTGCATCGATTTTTCCCCTACAGAAAATATTTAAATGGCAATGGATACTTGAAGAAGATACTTTAAATCACTAATCACCAGGGAAATGAAACTCAAAACCACAAATAAATAACACCTTAAAGTTGTTAGACTATCAAAAAAATTTGGCTAGTGCTATGGGAATGCTCTTGTACACTGTAAAGATTTGTCATTCAAATTGCTGTAATAAAACACTGATTGGCCAGTAGCTAGGCAGGAAGTATAGGTGGGATGATCAGACTAGGAGGATTCTGGGAAAAAGAAGGGCAGAGTAGGGAGTCTTCAGCCAGAAGCAGAGAAAGCAAGATAAGAATGCCATATTGAGACAAGGTACTAAGCCACATGGCTAAACATAGATAAGAATTATGGGTTAATTTAAGTGTAACAGCTAGTTAGTAATAAGCCCGAGCTACTAGCTGAGCATTTATAAGTTATATTAAGCCTCCAAATCAATTATTTGGGAAGGAGCTGCTGGATATTTGGGAACAGGCAGGCAGGAGAGAAACTTTCACCTATAGGCCAGTATGTAGAAAAATTGGAACCTTTGTACACAGCCAGTCTAGATGTAGATTGATACAACTACTACAGAAAATAGGATGGAAGATTATTAAAACACTAAAAGAAGAACTACTCTGTGGTTGAGTAGCCCTTCTTAAAGATATACAACAAAAATAAAATAATAAATTTGAATCTCAAAGAAGAATCTGCCATCCTATGTTCATTGCAAGAATATTTGCAATTGTTAAGACTTAAAAACAGCTTGTCTCCCATGACAGATTACTGGATAAATAAAACATGATGTATATACATAGACACCATTGAACAATAAAAAATCTTGCCAGTCACATCAACATGGATGGGCCTACAGGATACTACACCAAGTAAAGTAAGTCAAACATAGAAAGACAAATATTATTTACACACACATTATTATGTGTGGAACCAGAAAAGGTTGAAATCACAGAAATGGTAGAAATGTTAACTTTAAAAGGGATGCCAGGGGATGGGGTTAGGAAAAATGAGAATATAATGGGATATAAAAGTCTAAGTATTTGATAAAGTTTGTGTCTAATGTACAGCATGGTGACAGTAATTAATGAAGAGTACACAGCACATAGAAACTCACTAAGTAAACAAGTCTTAAGTGTTATCACCATATAAAACAATGGTAAATTTATAAGGAGATGGGAATGCTAGTTTTCTTTATTTTAGTAGTCATTTTACAATTTTTATCAAGTCATCACATTGTACACCTTAAATATGTACAACTTCATTTGTTAATTATACTTTCATAAATCTTGTAAAAAAAGAATAGTGAATACAGCAATTGGTACACAAAAAGTCTAAGCAAATCTAAATAACCACAGACAGTAAAGTCTAAGCAAATGTAAATAACCACAGACAGTATAAATACAACTACTAAATATAAAATATAAAAATAAGTCAATGTCCAAACATGGTATGTACTCACTCATAAGTGGATACTAGATGTAAAGCAAAAGATAAATCCAGAGAAGTTAGCTAACAAGGAAGATCCAAAGTGGGATGCATGGATTGCCCTGGGAAGGGGAAATAGATAAGCTCTCCATGAGTAAACTGTGGATGAATGGTGGGCAATGGAGGGTAGAGGATGGAGGATGAGAACATAAGCGAACAGGGTGGTTCAACAGGCACAGGGATGGAGTGGGAAATCAGTGAAATAGATACCATGATAGAGGGAGACATCATGGATAGAGAGAAACCGGGTGCTAGAGAAGTTCCCAGGAATCCCCAGGGATGACCCCAACTTGAACTACTAGAAATAGTGGAGAGGGTGTCTGAACTCAAATGGCTTGCTCCAGGGATCAGATCAGTGAATACCCTAACTGTTATAACAGAGCTTTTCTCCAGTGACTGATGGAAGCAGATACACAGATCCATAGCCAGGCACAAGGCAGAGCTCCAGGAGTCCAGTTGGGGAGAGAGAAGAGGGATTCTATGAGCAAGTGCATCAAGATCATAATGGGGAAACCTGCAGAGATGATCAAACCAAACTAGTGAGAACTCATGAAAGTTGGATCAATGGCTGTGGAGCCTGCATGGGACTGGGCTGGGCCCTCTTCATGGCGAGACAGTTATATAGCTTGATCTGCTTGGGGGGCCCCATGGCTGTGGGATCAGAATCCATCCCTGGTNCATGNGCAGGCTTTTTGGAGCCCANTACCTATGATGGGACACCTCTTGCAGCCTTGAGGCAGGGAGAGGGGCTTGGACTTGCCTCTACTGGATGTGCCTTCTCATACACATCTAGATGTGTATAAGAGACAGGCTCAGTGGCAGTGTGCTTGCTTAGCATTCATGAGGCTCTAGGTACAATTTCCAGGTCCTTTTTAAAAATTGTTAAATTAAAATAAAATAAAAAATAAGTCAATGTCAGGTAATCATAGTATATAAAGTTAAAGAAAATAATAAAAGTTCAAATATTATAAGAACTTTATCTATTTGGGCAAGACTATAGATACAATATTGTGTTTAGAACTGGATAAATATTCATGATGAATTCAAGTACTCAATTTTCAAAAACTTAAAAATGACCAAACAGAATTTAAAACTCAATCCAAAAAAAAAGGAAAGAAGGTAATAAAGAAAATGAGATAAATGAAATACTTTACATGGTATGGTAAAATTTTACCCAAATTGATCAATAATTATAAATGTAAAAAGCATAATATACATATTGCAATGAAACAAAGTTTAGGGAAACAGGGTAATTGTAACATGATTTCCCCAGATATTTACTCTCTGTCATTGAAAAGTGACAGTTTGGTGCTTGCTGACTCACTTATTTAAAGGGGTAATGAGCTCCAGAAGTTAAGCCCCACATCATGAGAGGGAAGGTATGCCTTTCACTTATCTAAAATGATCACCTGAGACTCAGGATGGGACAACGAAGATTCATATTCTGGCAGTTGTTAATAATTGTACGATTCTATTTGCCAATTGTCTCATAATTCTCTGTACATCAATCCTATTAACTCTCACTTTATCCTTTTTCTCACATTGAAAAGGTTTTGTTGCAGTGCTCTTTCCATAGAATTAGGTGTGCTCACACTCTTTCTTATTTTGAAAACTTGGGAAACAGTCCAGATAGTGAAACATTAATACACATATTAACTGCAAAGAACAAAACCTCATCAGTTTCAAGAACGAGTAATGCCCCAGTGACAGAAATATCACAGCCACTAAATTTGTAATAAAATAAATAAAATGCAATGAATCACGTTGTGGAAGAACAAAATTTCATCTAAGAAGGCATTTTTACCCTCTTTTGTTCTAAGAAATCATCCAGGAAATTTACTACTGTGAGATTTGTATTAAAAAAATCTTGTAAACAATGGTATATTTAGATCACTATATTCTTGTACATTTTAATATTAAATTTATTTTGAACTTGTTCAATTATATGCAATTATAATTAATTATTTTATGTAATATTTACTATAATGTCAACCCACAGTTTTCTATATTCTCTTCTGTTTTTGGTTGAAGGCCCACTGGTTTATATCAGGTGTATCCAATCCATGGCTAGGCCATATGCTGCCTGGGCTAGCTATAAATGTGAGATATTTTTGCTGGGTATTTTTGTTTTTCTTTCTGTAAGTAGATCGAATAGCTCTCAAGAGTAAACTTCATAGACAACAATGTCTTGTCACAATGTCATGCAAAATAAAAATGTTATGTTTTTGCTACCGGTACACATATGGCTTCAGTTACATAGTATTGTGTGGCTTCCAGTGTGTTATCTTCTAAGTTCAGACAATCAGAATGGCCCCATCAGATGCTGCATGTGCTCCTGGTGATTTGGTGTCTGAAACATGATGATTATTGATAATGTTTTAAACTATTTTCACATTTACAAACAACAAGCACCTAATGTTATCTGGAAAAAAATTAACGATTTATATTTGATTATTAAAAGCACTTCTGTACCTCACCTGTCCCTCACAGATTGCCCACTGAGCTTTACAATTGGCCTATTTTGTGGTGCATCTGCTGGTGAGATATTGAAGGTCATAAACTTTGCATTCTATCTTCCTGTCAATTCATTCTCATATTAAAAGTAAATATAGTCCCACATGCATGATTATTTTTAATTCCAGCATGGTTTCAAAAACACTTCAAAAGAAAATAATACCAAAACATACAGATAAAGGAAGATTGCTTAAAGAAAAGATGGTAGATGGCTACTTTTTTGTAAAATCAAATAGCAAGATGATCCTTTAAATTTGTAGGGAATCTGTGCAAATTTTCAAAGACCGTAATTTGAAAGGGCATTTTATGCAAAACAATGTTGCCAAATTTGGTCTGTCCTCAACACTATGTCCTACTGACAAAATAATAGAACTGAAAAATATTCTATCTTCTCAACAATTTCTTTTTTAAAATTTACAATTCAGATGAATTCTGTAAAAGTTACGTGAAAGCATATTTCAGAGCAAATAAGTCAAAACCACTTAAGAATACTGTATTAAGAAATGTAGTGACAACATAGAAGCTATAGTATGCCCCGAAAAGAGGGGGAGATATTTCCTAATCAGTGTTTCTCACTGAGACTATAGCCAGATGAGCTTAAAAAAATACTGTAAAATCTATGGAAGGAAGTTGGGAGGGGAGAACAGAGCCACTAATTCTAAGTTTTATGCTTTAGTGATGGATGAGAGCACTGATGTTACAAATTGGGCTCCATCTGCCATTTTTATTAGAGGTACTGATGATAAATAAAATGTCACTGAAGAAATGGATTCTTTACTGCCACTAAAAGATACAACCATATCAATATAGCTATATGAAGCAATAGACAATATATTAAAGCCATATTCTTTGTCCACTGTCAACATGCCCGATATAGTTACCAACAGTGTTCTTTTAATGGTAAGTAAAAGAGAGGGATTTGTAATATTAATAAAAGATAAAGCAATTAATGTCCCTAGACTCATGTCTAATGAAATATTCCCTAGTACATCAAGAAAACCCACGTGAAAAAAAAATTAAAAGGATAACATCATGCCAAACGTTATCAATGTGAGTTTCATAAGGACTAAGAGATTAAATCATCACCACTTCCAGAAATTCCTTAGGACTATTGATGCTGTCTAACAACATTATTTATTTTCCAGAAGCAAGATGGCTACTCCAAGGACAAATGTTGAAAATATTTTATGATTTGTGACAAGTTATCAAGTTGTTTGTGGCCTCAAAATAAAATTTGTTTTGGAGATGAGATGTCACTTATAATAGTAACATTTTTAGTGGATTTAATAGGTCATTTAAATGAGTCAATTATGCACCTTCAAGGTGAAAACCATTCTATCAATGCAATGCTTTAAATCATATCAAAATTATGAATGAAATTAAAATTATGGCAAGCTTACACAAGGGCAAGCAATTTTATTGATTTTTTTTAAAACAAAACAACAACAAAACACATATAGCCTTACTTTCCAATTTGATACAGGAATTTCAAAACAAATTTCAATATCTGTGTGTATTTGTGGGTCTATTTTCAGTCTCCATAAATGTGTTACCTGCTAATTTTCAAATAGAGCATACAGAGGCACAATCTGACATTCAACCTAAAGAAAAATTTGATTGTGTCATTTTGCCAGACTTTAGCAGACTCTATCCTCCTGGAGATGAATATACTCTCCCAATCAGGCCTTATTCATGTTATCACTTATTGGCAGCACCTACATTTGTGAGCAACCACATTAAAGACCAAAGCACACCGAATAAAATTAGACCCAAAATATCGGATGAGCATCTTGAGAACTCACTGAGAATTGAAACCAGATAATGATGCATTTGTTCCTCAAATGTCCCAATAGTTTTTATGTTGCCCTCTTTTATTTTACTTTTATAACAGAAAATACAAAAAAATCAATGAGATTTTATAACTTGGATACGTTCATTTTATTCATTAGCAATAACAAACTGGAAACCATTATGATTTTAGAAGACTCTAAACAAGGAGCTGCATGACTGAGATTATTTGAGAACAGTTTTGCTTACACAGAACTTTTTTCTAATGCTCATTAGCTTTCTTTGTTGTTTGTAAATTTAATGTGTGTCCCAAGACAGTCCTTTCCCATCCAATATGCCATAGAGAAGCCAAAAGGTTAAGCAATCCTGGTTCATACAAAGGAATACTGAAAAGCCTAAATATTATAGCATCAAAATTAAAATGAACTGATGTTTTGAGCCTTTGCATTTTGTGTTTAATAAAATAAATGGCTTATTTTGATAAGTTTGTTGCTCATTTTCCAAATGATAACATAAGAAACATGCTTTTGGCATTTCATTCTCCCCGTATAATGCATTATGTGTGAAACCCTCATTCTAAATGAAATGAAAAAAACATAGCTATAATTAATATTCTTTTTCCTCCTATACTAACAATCTATTTTTTTAAAGAACTTAGTATACTGAACAAAAATTGTGATTAGATGAGGGCAAGTATCAAGTAGAAAGCATTTGAAGGTACATGCCTTATATTTTCATTCTTTTTGTTGACATGTTTTTAACATCAAAACAAAAAATATTTGTCAGTACAGCAGCTAAGACATGAATGAGCCCATTTGATTAATACTTATCACCAGATATGCTCATTCCATGTATGCTAGAGAACACTTAACCTAATCTTCATTAGGGAATTTTTTTAAATGTATTTTATTTATCAGATGTTGAAAGAAATGTCAATTGCTAATGCCTTTTACAAAAGTAAATACCTAAAACAAAATGCCAAACCTGAGGGTTCAACATCCCTATCTAAAGTACCTGTCATAAATGCTAATGAACATCCATAAGTTGATTATTCTTTCAGTGAAGCTTCATTTAGAGAAAGTTGTACTAAAAATGCATGCTTACTGGTAGGAAAGAAAAAAGACACACTAAAGCCAAATCAGACTATAAAGACAAACTACACTACAAGGGCTTGCAAAGAAGCTCAGCAAAGCATGGTCATGGTATCACAAGACTGACTTCAACGAACGGAAGTGGTACACCATTTGAATAGTTCTATTGTAAGACAATAGCTCATTTCACTGATGCTATTGAAAATTCCACTAGGAAAAGTGAACATCATCTGGTGAAACACTTCCAAGTTTGTGCTCTGACTTCTACATTCATGCACAAAAATACGGACATATAACCCCCACTCCCCCACACATACATGTACATCTCCACATACAAAAACATACTCTTTAAAAAGTAAATATGCTTAGTGAACACATGTTAGCACATTTTTAAGCACACAAAACTGTTATACTTTTTATTTGTGTATATGCATTATTGAAAATGCTGGATTTCATTATGACATTGTCATGCATATTTATCAGCTACTTTATTATAGTCACTCTCCATTATTCTCTCTTGCCTTTCCCCTGCTGATCTTCATCTTCACAAATAAACTTTCTGTTTTCATGACTTATAAAAAACATTTTTATTTTTAGTTATGTGTATGTGTGGCTGTGACTTTGTGTATGCACATGTGTGTGCATGTGCCCACAGAGACCAGAAGAGGGTGTCAGATTCCCTAGAGTTACAGGTTGTCATAAGCCGCCCTACATGGATGTTGGGAACCAAACTCAGGTCCTCTACAAGAACAGCAAGTGCTTTTAACTGCTGAGCCACATTACCTGCCCTTATATCATTTACAAAAACAAATCTAGAGTCCACACATGATAGAAAATGCTATATTTGTGTTTGTGAAACCAGAAATGACAATTATTCAATTTAATCATAAAGTTTGCTTTGAACTACTGTTGTTTATTTCAACAACAAAACCTAATCCATCCTCAAAGAGTAAAGCTTTGTCACAAAGGAGCTTTAGAATGTTGAGTATCTGAAGGGAATTCTCGAGTCTGAGTTAGAAGCTGTGCCAATTTCCTAATAAAGGACCATACTTACACCATTTTTAGTATTTTTTATAACTGAATCAGACTAGTGGTTGTTAGCATTTAGGCATCTGTACTGGCCTGCCCTTGGGGTCCTGAAAAATATATATCCTCAGCTGCAGCCACTAAGAGCACCCCCTGTGCGCATTTGCTACATTTCCTTATAGAAGGTGGGCCTTGCCCTCCTCTTATCTCTTTCTCTTTCTCTTCCTTTGCTCTCGTCCCCAGGGACCAGTCTCTGGCCCCCTTCTCTGCCTCTTCTCTCTCCTCCCCTCAATAAACCTCCCATGTGGGCCCTGTTGTATGGTGTAACTCCTTCTCCCTGTTTTTAAAATACAACAGTGGTTTTTAATAATTCCTCCTCTATGGTAGGTAGCATGACCGCTTCCTTCTTTTCTTTTCTTTTTGAGATTAT
The DNA here is from genome assembly GCA_001675575.1 of Neotoma lepida. NCBI lineage: Eukaryota > Metazoa > Chordata > Mammalia > Rodentia > Cricetidae > Neotoma > Neotoma lepida. The sequence goes on along the minus strand of LZPO01116993.1, from coordinate 343,384 downwards.
ATAATTACAACATTTCCCCCATTCCATTTACACCCTAAAAAGCCACCCATATTCTCCTCCTTTCTCTGTCTCAAGTTCATGATATTTTTCATTGTTGTTTCATGCATACATGCATATGTATATACATATATATTCCTAAATATAACTTGCTTAGTCTGAAACCACAATCCATCAAAATGCAGAGTTATGGAGTCTACTTACAATGGCTGCATCTATAAAACAACTCCTGCACCTAGAGTGATCACATTTATGTTGCCTCATTCCATTAGGGTATTTTTTGAGAATTTAATATGAGTACTGTGTTCACATTACGCCCTTTTCCTTCTCCTCCCTCCAGCTCCTTCTCTGTCCCCTCTTAATTCATAGACTTTTTTCTTCAAATTATTTTTTATACACAAACACACACATATAAAACCTGCTAAGTTGATTAAATGTTGCTTGCATGTCTATGTTTTTAGAGCTGACCACTTGGTATTGGATAACCAATTAAGTGGCTCATTCACAGAAAAGACCGATTGTGCCTTTCTTAGCAGTCATCAATTGCCTGTAGCTCTTCATCTCGGTGTGGGGCCCTGTGAGATTTCCTTCTCCATATTGGCATGTCAATTGGTGCTGTCATTGCTCTGATCTTGTATAAACTTGTCACTAAGGAAGGAATCCAGCTCTCCTAAATTTGAAACTGGCCTGCACACCTTCAAGCATATCCCATCCTTGCACTTAAGTCAGATCATCTAAGGAGTCTGAAATAAAAATGATTCATCTTGATCTTACATTTGCTATTATTCAGGGCTATAACCACGTGTCTGTTATATTTTTTAAAGAAGCTAAGAAATATTGTGTCATTTATGACATATATTCCTCACTTCTAGAACCTACAAAGTTCAATATCAAAGAATTCATATCTGGTGAAAGAGTGAGAGGGAACCAAATTCCTTTTTATAATCGACCCATTCTCAAGATAATGAACACACTCTTATGGCAACGATATTAATCCACTTGTGGTGTCAAGCTCTTACGATTTCTCACCTCTTACTGTGTCTCAATTTCCCAACACTTGAATTAGATATCATTTTTATTTATTTTTTATTTAATTTACTCTTTTATTGTTTTTTTAATTAAAAGATTTTCTTATTTTACATACCAACCACAGAACCCCCTCTCCT
>LZPO01116993.1:327924-341031 GCA_001675575.1 Neotoma lepida | reverse complement strand
CATAGGGGAACAGGAGGTTCGAGTAGGAACAGGGACACAGTAAGATAGCAAGGAAAGAGATACCATGATAAATGAAGACATCATGGGAATAGGGACAAATAGATATCATTTTTAATACATGACCTCTAGTATATGCCACATTCTCCTAAACTTATCTTTTCATTTTGTACACAACCAAGTTATGAAATTCCTAACTCTTTTCATGCTGCCCTCCTTGTAATTCTAAACTCCATGCTGAAAGTTTCTCTTCATTTAAAAATCTATAACACGTGATTAAAAGTAACAAAATAGCTCCTTTAACCTTTGGTTTAGAAATTTTATCCATCATATATCCATGTTCATTGTTCTTAAACTCTGCCTTTGATCAAGTCATGAGGCATAGGCACAGCTTAACCAAATCCTTGCAACTCATTTATAGCCTTTTCTCTAGTTTCCAGTATCTCACCACATTTCTGGTGAGACCTCATCAGCATGGCCTTCACTATTCATTTTTTTACAACATTTTGGTCTTGACCACTTAGTAATCTCTAGAACACTCCAGGACTTTTTATAGTTGACTTCACCAAATTTTCATTTCTCTTAATGGTATTTTCACGGCAGTACAGACTTTTCCTAACATTCAGTTCATGTTTCAGATTCTACTTGTTACCAATTCTAAAAGCAAATTGGATCTTTTGTGCATTTAAAATGAAGGCATATTACCTTAGTGCCTATTTTCTGGTTTTGTCAGTTTACAAGGCTATAACAGAACATTATAAGCTAGATGGTTCATTTTTAGAAAGAAAAAGGAGGGAAGTAAAGTGTATTTTTCTTATTCTGGAAGTTGGAGTGTCTGTTATCAAGGAGTGCCTTTTTTGATGTATCATCCCATGGCAGTAGAAGAGCCAGAGAGTGCAAGAGCAAACTAGTGAGAGATGGTTGAACCTGCTTTGTAAAAACTCACATTCTTCTTAATCATATTATTTTCAATGTTTATTTAGCATAAACAATCTAGTATTGCTCCTAGCATTTTATCATAAAAAATGGCAAGTGCACACAAAAGGGTAAACATGGTAGCCTCCATCTTGTTCTAAGTTTCAGCTTTTATGGTTTCACTTTCTTGTAGTGACTCTTGAGATAACTACCCATTTGTACTAAGACATTAATCTATTTATACCAGTGCCCTTGTGACCTAATTGCCTCTGATTAGGCCTTGCTTTCTAACAAACACTTGCAACAGGAATTCAGTTCCCACCACTTGTACTCTGGGGTATAAGTTCAGATCATAGCAGCAGGTGTATCAAATACAAATTGGCATCATTCTGTCCCATTGTTTTTTGAAGTGTGTCACCTAAATCTACTCTCTAGTCTACTTACTCAAAAAGAAAATGGAGGCAACAGATTACACATCGTTGGTAACTACCGGAAACATTTTCACTTATAGTTGGAAAGGAAAACACCTTTAAGCTTCATAGACTGGAATTTTATCTACCCAGATCTGGTCCACTGTATGGTGATAGTTTCAGACAATAAGTAACCAGAACACAGAGGTACAACTGAAGAAAAACCTGAGGTTTCCTGATTACAACAAAATAAAATTACCTGATGCCAAGATTACATATGAGATTTATGCCCCTATTGTCAAAAAAGTTACCTGAAGATTTCAACAACTATCTTATTGGCCCATTCAAGTAGGATATGTTCACAATAGATACTTTTGTATTTGTAACCAAGTATCTTACAAGAAGCAACTAAAGAAAGCAAAGGTTTATTTTGTCTCATGGTACAGGAGATGCACTCCATCATGGCAGGGAAGGCATAGCTGAAGGAGGCTGCTTCCTCCCATCCGCAGCAGATAAGAACACAGAGAATGACAATTCCCAGCTGCTTTCTTTCTTTTTATTCAGTCCAGGAACCCAGGCCATGAAATTGTGCTGCCCATGTTCAGTACAGGCCTTCACTCGTCACCTAACCTTCCCTTGATTCACTCTCACAAACACACAGGAAGTTATATCTTAATCCAATGCCATCAACAGTCAAAAGTAAACACCACAATCATAATATTCTTTACATTAAAAAAACCCTGATTTAGTATTTGACTGATGATAGACATTTAATACATAGTAACTACTAATTTTGTATTAACTCACAAAGTTGGACATCAAAATAGCCAAACTACCTAAGATAATTATTTTTTTCTCTATGTCTAACACATACATAGGCCACGAAAAAGCAAGAAGAAAAGGAAGAAGAAATGCTAAGAGACCAGGATTCCACAAAGACTAATATTAATGCGTGGAAATACTAGTATGATTTATTCATCCTATACAACTATGAATTCAGTTTCAACCTTTAACAACTTTACTGCTCAAGATATTCTCATGCTCTAGGGAGACTGGTTTTATCTTAGCACTAGGGAAAGATAAAGAGAATAACAACAAAGATATTGAATAAATGAAGAATCAAAATAACAAGAACTTCAGCAATGAAAGTATGAGTTATCTAGATCCTGATTTCCAAAAAGCTAGATTGTAGTCCCATCACTCTCCAACACTAGCTAAATTACTTTTGTCATTGTATGTTGGTAAGCCTGCATTTTCTCATCTATAAATAAATAAAACATAGTCTCTACTAAGCATACTTCTAAAGATCATGCCAAGGATCAAATGAGATAGAGGACAAGAAAGTGTTTAGCCAACGACAAAGTTTTATAATATGAAGGTGGTTAATAGGATTATATTTATTATTACATTCTGCAATCATATTTGGGTACACATTGATAGCTGTGAAAATAGGATGTGTGTAAAAAACAGCAAAGTGAAGCTCATCTTCACTAACAAGCTAACTCACAGCCACCACACGACAATGTCATTTTTAACAGTGCAACTCTAGAAACCATGATCCCCTCAGAAACCCCAAAATCCTAGCAGTTCAAAAATTAATAACAAAAATGACAAACAGTATGATGATACACAGCATTACTGCCTTCTCTTCTGTGTTCAAGGGCTATGGTCTATATTTTTAATAGTCTATATTCACATCTATTGCAGTAAATTTAAAATAGAAGTATACCGTACATTTACTGAAGTCAGCATTCCTACCAATGGCTATTATTGATAAATCAGAACCTGTTCTTAGAAGAGATGCATTTTTAGTCACAACCTACATAATGAAAAAGAATCAGAGGCAACGTAGGATGTGATTGTGTCATGGAAGGGTCAACATTCTTTCTGAGGGTCACAGTGAGCTGAGTCACAGCAGTAAAATACTTGAAGGACCCTGGCTGATCCCATCACAGGAGAATGGTAGTTTGCTCTTCAGTTTGTCGTTTCTTGTTTTCCTACATTTTAGGTTCATGCTTTGCTGCTACCATATCTCCACTTTCTTCCTTTTCAATTCCTGTGGCCAATTTCATATGCTATTATCCTCTTTTATGAGAAACTTCTTCTCTGAAAAGCTGGCCTGTAATCACCTCCCCATTTCTATGCCTCCTTTCTGACATGTGAAATGCCTACTATCAATTTACCCTCATTCATTTCTGTAGTTTCTCTCTCTCTCTCTCTTTTTTTGCCTTAGAAGCTCATTTTCTTTGCCATCTCCTATTCTTATTTTTTTATGGGATTTCCCTGTTTCTTTGACAAAATTTTGCCTTCAGTGACCTCAAAAAGCCCTTGATTCTGACAGTCATATGATTGAGAGCTGTTTATGTCTTTATAATATAAACAATTTTGAAATTGTATCAAAAGGCCTTCTTTATTCTCAAGCACTTAACTCCTTTAAAAGAAGCTGTAGCTTAAAAAAGCTTACTGTTACCTGCATGTTTGAAAAATCACCATCCCAAATAAAATGGGGAAAAAAACATTGCAGTTCAAGCATTAGCTAGAAGATGAAAGCTTCAAATGGGAAAAAAAAAAGAAAGAAAGAAAAGAAATGAATTGCTATCATCTCTAGATTCAATGCATGACGTACTGGAATTCAAAAAAGTACTGAATGTTTTCCATTTAATGATGGTTACAATTTTAGTGAAATCATTATTAGTACTGAATTTAACCAAAGATTACTTCCCAAATAATTCTTCCAATTGAAGAAACAGACAAGTATGACTCTATTCATTTACATAAATAAAACCTTCACTATTGAAATATAATCTATTTTCTGCTCCTGCATTGAGTTCTGTTAATTTTATGTTATTTTCTATCATTTTCACTTGGATCATATGGGATTCAGTAAAAATTCACCTTTAGTAAAATTTTCTATTATTATCAAAGCCTTCAATAAACTAGGAAGTCCCATGAAAACTATTGAAAATCATAATTCTTTATTCATAATCTGACTTATTTTTACATAAATTAGTCCAATATCTCCATCGACACATTTTTGTTCATATAGTAGTTATTTGTAGAATAATTTCTTACCTCAAAATGAGTATGGTAGTTTTATTGTGAATGCGCATATGTATTTCCATAATTTGGACATAGCCCAATTGAAAGACTTTCTAAAACATGTCTGAGTTGAATTCTTCAAAATTGAGATGGTCATTAATAATAAGGAAGGTATGAGAAACTTCTATGTCAAGAACTTATTTATATACATAGCAAATTAATATCATTCTGAAGGGTGCTCTGGAATTAAATAGTGACATTGGTTAAAAATACTAAGTTGAATGAGATTTATCTATTGACCTTATTACTAGTAATGTATTGGTTCTGCTTCATTAATTATCAAAAATACATCACATTGTATAGGATGTCAACCATGGTAGTTGTGACCATGATGTATACGAAGTGTCTGACCTACAATTACCCCTTAACTATAAAACCTGTTCTACACTTTATATTTATTTAAAAATCTAAAGTTCAGGAAACAAAAATAAACAAGCACACAAAGAGATCTTATAGCATAAACCCATGAAAAACAGTAAAGAAGAAATCCACAAGGACAATAGACAGGAAGAATAAAGACAAAGCTAAAATGCAAATATGCATAGTTTTCTTGTGTAGATAAAAGCTGAGCTTAAAAACTTTAGCAAAGGAGAGATGGCTCAGAGGTTAAGAGCATTGGCTGTTCTTCCAGAGGTCCTGAGTTCAATTCCCAGCAATCACATGGTGGCTCACAACCATCTGTAGTGAGATCTGGTGCCCTCTTCTGGCCTGCAGGCACACATGCAGACAGAACACTGTATACATAATAATAAATGAATCTGAAAAAAAAAGAAAAAAAACTTTAGCAAAGAAATTCATAGCAATAAAATCACAGAAGCATATATATAAATTCCAAAAGTAAATAGTTCAATAGTCAAATATAGGTATGAAAGCAATGGTTTTTAAAGGGGAAAGTAAATTACAGAAGTAGAAAAAAAAACGTGTACTACAAGAAGAGCAGAGGTGTGACAAATAGAAATAAGGGGAATAATTAAAGAAGATACTATATATACTATCCATACAGGACAAAACAATAAAATTTAAAGTATATGTAACCAGAATCCTATCAAGAAAGTTTAGATGGGGTGGTATTTTATTTAGGAAAGGAAAACAAAGCTTGCCAAAACTGATGGAAAATACCAACATGGATGTATAGGAATTCCAAAGAGTAAATGAAAATAAAGGCAAAAATATAAAAAGGAAAAAAACCACAAAACATTTAAGACATATAGCAAGAAAAAAATATAGTCAATGGAAAAAAGAATATCAACAAAAGTAGAATCCAAAAAAAAAACAATGAAAGACATGTCAAGGACTGGGGCAAGCATCAATATAGACCTCAACGAAAATAACTTTCAACAATGAACATAGAAGACAAATAATTTCAGGTATACAAAATTAAGAAAATCTACTACAATCTGAATAAGACTAAATAAAGTATTAATCGTTTCTAAATGTTATATACTAAATATTATATACTAAATAAAGTATATAATGGTTTCTGGTGGAGGAGCAATAATATTCCTGAATGATAGCCACTGATAAATTGTCCTTGCACAAGTAAACAACCCTCCACTCATACTCATGCAAACAACCCTACATAAATGCAGTGGGCTACAAACATACAAAAAGCACATAAAAATAAGAAGGAGGATTTTTGGGAAGAAGAAATTGGTGGGAAGGAAAGAGAAGAAGACGATGGGAGAGAACATGAGCAAAGTACATTCTGTGTTTGTGTGTGTGTGTGTGTGTGTGTGTGTGTGCATTCTCGTGCATGTGTGCACGTGCACACATGTAGTGAAATTATAAAAGAATAAAAATAAATGTATCTGTACTCTTTAAAATATCAAACACAGCAGCAGATTGTGAAAAAAGTATCATTAGAACTATTCAGAGATAATAAATTCATAAAAATTCAGAGACAGTAAGTGGTACAAATAGTTATTAACTTACACTATATTGGCTAATACATAAATAAAAATTGAAAGAACTCACTTAAATACACACACACAAACAATATGAAAATTGAAATAACTAATAAACATTTGAAAGCACTAAAACTAAATTTCAATCTAGAAAATGAAAAGAAAATATTTTAATGAAATACTACTATGTGCTCACCAGAAAATCAAATTTCAAAAGACTGAAAATAACATAACAAAGATGTGGGGAAACAGAAATCCTTATGCATTGTTGATGGCCATGTACAATTTCTATCAGTTCCTTCTCATTTTACACTCAAGGTCTCTTCTCTTGGGCTGGGGATGTAGCTTAGTGCTTGCTGGAATGTCAAAGGCTCTGGGTTCTATCTTTAGAATGGAAACAAAATAAAACAAAGGACCCCTCCAGAAACGTCAACAGCAACCCCCCCCAAACACAACCATGACACCGTTCTTTTTCATTTCCTGTGTAGGTTTTTTGTTTTGTTTTGTTTGGGACAGGATGTATTAGTTACTTTTTGCTGCTGTAATAAAACACCATGAATAAAAGCAACTTATGAAAGAAAGTTCATTTTGACTTGCTCGGAGCCAAAACCTGTATTGGCTATAATTAAGCTATCTTAGCCCAGGTAATCTTCAGTTCCTGTTTCCTGAGTAACAGGTTTCTTTTCCAGAAATTTTTTAAGTGCCTTAAGCAAAAACAGCTTGGTACTTCCTTATCTTTTTGTCAGTTAGGACCTTCCTGAGAAAACATCTTGCAGTCAGGTTACCTAGCAACCTAATTGCCCTGACCCACACCCCCAAGCACAAGCTCCNGCTATATAATCAATTGGTGAAANAATAAACTTTGCAGCTTGATCAGAATCCTGTCTTGCTGTCATTCTTCGTGTCTCTTGTCCCTTTCATTCGCCATTCCCCCTTCTAGGGTCTCCGTTGAGGACCCCACTGGCCGGGGCATTGACTTACAGTTTCAGAAGAATAAGAGTCCAACATGGTAGGAAGGCACAGTAGCAGGAGATGGGCAATGGACTTGATCTTTAATTTGAACCTTAAAGTGTATCCCACTATTATAATGATGATGTCATATTTTATTATCAAAATAAAATTGCTGTGTGAAATGTAGTGTTATAAATAATTACAGCAATTCAATAGGCATTGACCAGGAAAGAAGAAAGTAAACTGGATATAGCTTCTTCCTTGGCATGACCTTATAAATTTTACTCTTGGGTAATATTTGACAGTGATGAATGTGCTTATATATCAGGAACATTATTCATAATGCCTAAAAACTTGAATAAACCCTAATATCTATCTGCAGAAGAAAATGTGATATAGTAACAGAAAATCTACATTGACATGCAACACAGATTAAATTTCAAAGGTATAATATTGATTCAAGAGTTAGATAACAAGAGATACATTATATATTTGTGTGTATATCTATATATACACTAATGATTACATACGTGCTACATACATCCTACAGAATTCTATTCATATAACATTTAAACAAATAAACACTATGGTATTGTGGAATATTATTTTGAGATGTGTTACATTTGTTTATGCTGTGGAACATTTGTTTTAATGATGCAAAGATGTGTTGCATTCTTTTATGTTGCATTTGTTTAATTCCATAGTGCTGTATTACTCTGCCTGTCTAAAACACCTGGTTGGTCTAATAAAGAGATGAACAGCCAATAGCAAGGCAGGAGAAAGGATAGGTGGGGCTGGCAAACAGAGAAAATAAATAGAAGAATAAAAGGGATCTGGAAGCAAGAGAGATCAAGAAGTGAGAAACGAAGGGGCCACAGCCGGGCGGTGGTGACACACACCTTTAATCCCAGCACTCGGGAGGCAGAGGCAGGCAGATCTCTGTGAGTTCGAGGCCAGCCTGGGCTACCAAGTGAGTTCCAGAAAAGGCGTCAAAGCTACACAGAGAAACCCTGTCTCGAAAAACCAAAAAAGAAAAAGGAAAGAAGGGGCCAGCCACCCAGCCACACAGCAAGCCACAGAGTAAGAAGGAAAGAAAAGATATACGGAAATAGAGAAAGATTAAAAAGCTAAGAGTCAAAAGGTAGACAAGATCATTTCAGTTAAGAAAAGCTGGTTAGAAACAAGCCAAGCTAAGGCAGGGCATTTAAAAGTAATAATAAGACTCTGTGTGGATTTATTTGGGAGCTAGATGGTGGGTCCCCAAAAGAGCTAAAGAGTAAAAATAGCAAAACAACCAACTGTACTATGGAGTTTAGGAATATGAAAAATGTTAAACCATAAATAACATTAAATAACTGTGCTGGCTAGTTTTATGTCAACTTGATACAAGCTAGTCATCAGAGTAGAGGGAGCCTCAATTGAGAAAATGGGTCCATAATGTATGCCTTTTTCTTAATTAGTGATTTCTTAATTACTGATTGATGTGGGCATGCTCAGCCCATTGTAGGTAGTGCCACCTCTGGGCTGGTGGTACTGAGTTCTATAAGAAAGCAGGCTGAGCTAAGTTATGAGGAGCAAACCAGTAAACAGCATCCCTCTATGGCCTCCCCATGAGTTCCTGCCTCCGGGTTCCTGCCTTACTTGAGCTTCTGCCCTCAGTGCTTCTATGATGAACTGTGGAACTGGGAGTGAAATAAACTCTTTCTTCCCCAGGTTGCTTTGGTCACTGTGTTTCATCATAGCAATAGAAACCTTAACTAAGACAATAACTCTTAGAAGTAGAATATTAGTTATGTATAAGCAGGAATATATAGTTGGAGGAGGACAAGAGGCAGAAATCTCTTAACTCGTTGCTGATGTTGCTGTGGTTACCTGTGAGTATTCATGCATCTTGTTTTATACAGTCTCCTATGCATATATGTTGTGACAATAAAAATTTTAAGATGCTGAGTCTTTAAAGATGTACAAAATAGTAGGATATAGAGGGACACTTGGATTGCTATTAGAACAGTCTTTCAATATTCACTCTGGACAAAGAAGGTCTCGTGAACCATAACCATATTTTACCTCTACTTCTGCTCAGAAAAGCAGTTGTAAGACAAATGTATTTATAGCACAAGAACCCCACTGGAAGAAAAGAAACTATGTGAAACTAAGTTCAATATTACACTAGAACTCTGAGAACTCTCCTCTAAGATCTTTTCCCCCTATGAAAGAGGCTAGGTTTCCTATCACATATGTATAATGCCAAAAGGAAAATCACCAATATAAGGCCATCCTGGACTACACAGAACTGTCTTAGAAAAAAAAAAACCAGAAGAACCTGTTTATAGTGTTATGTGGCCATTCCAAATGGACCTCTGCAACCATGTTATAATGATACTTAGGTGTGTTTCATCCACCAATGCTGAGTATATAGCAATACATCTTAATCTCTTCATTTGGGGCAGTGCCAGAGAAGATAAAACAAAGGAATGTGTAAAAGGGACCCTTCTGTCATATATCTCAACCTCCATTAGCTTCAGACAAGACTCTGAAATCCTTCCAAGAAGCAGCCCTATCAATCTGTCATTTGCTAAGTAAATAGTAGAGTTTAGACCTGAGACTTGATTTTATGAATTTTATTTGTCTGTTTTCAGTAGGAGGTAAAATGTGCCAAAATCTTACTTCATTTTCACTCTAAGGTTTAAACACAAATAACCATTCATCTAAGTGTTGGACCACACAGTACAGAACCACTTAAGGCCCAGGAACCTGTCACTTGTACTAATGGCTCCTGTTAGTCTATGAGGAAATTTTACTTGCATTATTGCTGACCGCTTTGGATTGATGATGACAATGAAAAAAAAAAAAAGAACGAAAGAAAAAAATCTTAAAGTAATTTCAACTCTGTCATTAAAACATATGAAGTCAGCTTGTTGAGAAATTTGTAAACATATTTCATTAAAGATTCTTCAAAGTGTACTAGAGACAAGTCCTCCATTAAGTATTAAATCTCTGCTTTTAAGAATCAGGCAAGTTCCAGGCAGTTGTGGTGCAAGCCTTTAATCCCAGCACTCAGGAGGAAAAGGCAGACAGATCTCTGTGTATTCAAGGCCAGCCTGATCTACAGAGCTAGTTCCAGGACAGCCAGGGCTACACAAAGAAACCCTGTCTTGAAAAACCAAACCAAAACAAAACAAAACCAAAAAAAAGGATCTCAAGCAAGAAATGTTTTCCTACTTTTCCTACAAAGCACATTAGTGTAGCAATTGGAAATATTTGGACAATGGCTAGAGATTCAATAATATTATTTGCAACAGCATTATTGTTTATGATTGCACTGTAGTGATATAAAATTACCTTTGATTTTAGGGAATACACTGAAGTTTCAGGATCAAATAAATATAATGTTGCTAAAATTTAATATATAATAATAAAGTAGGTATATCTGTTGGGGAAGCCATTTCCATTGCAGTTGCATGAACTTTCTCATTAAGAAAGGCGTGAGAGCTGGGTGTGGTAGTCCTCATCTGTAATATCAATCAACACTTAAGGCAGGAAGATCAGGAGTTCAAAGATAATTTCAGTTATATGGTGATTTTGAAAAGGCTAGCCCGTGCTTTGTGAGATGGGGAGGAGACAGAGAGGGAGAGATGAAGGGGGAGGATGAGATAGAGGGAGGAGAGATGAAAGCATGCACTATGGGATATAATAATTTAGAGGGCATCACCTCTATGCTCAAATACTTAAAATCTAGTGAAAATCATATGATTTTACTTGTGAGATTATTTAGTGTTTTGACAACATGCCCCATAACAGTTTTTCAAAAGGTATTAACTCAACAACTAAGCCAGGAGATATGACACTAAGGCAGGAATGAAAACTGTTGGTTACATAGGAAAATAGGGACAGTCAATGGAATTGATTAACTGAGTCCTCAATAGCTTGCTCCAGGGTTTCCTCTTTCTACTTTTCTACATGACTTTTCTTTCTGGATCGGGAAGCGTAGTGCTTAGACAGCAGAGAAGAAGTTAAGGAACCAGCTCATTTGCCACTATGTAAAATTCACACTACACTGCATCTCTGCTATCTTTTGTTTGCTAGTATAAACATCAGTTAAACCTATTAGTTTAAATCAAAACAAACTTTAACTCCTAAAGTCCAAGAATTTTCTTTAGCCTCTATTTAAAACTGTTTCCAAAATTTGTGAGGTCTACAAAATACATATTAAAACAGATTAATTTAAATATTCCTTTTCACACACACATATATTATTCTTATATTAATCTTCTTGTAACCACACAGTAGATTTTGTAAGCTATACATGTGATACCAACATTTGCATTGTGGTACTTGTGGCTAAAACCAGAAAGTTGGTCTCAGAGGGAAAAAAGGGTGGGGATGTAAAAAGCTTTACATCTTTGAAATAGTAAATATTGAAGGAGGAGAGTGTAACACACACAAACATGTTGTGGTGAGATATTACAAGATGCAGCTTTCAATTTTGTTTCAATGCTAATGAACGTAAGATACTAACTTCTTGGGCCTAGTTCCTAATCTGAATGAAGTCAATCTCAGTGGATCCCCAGCTTTATTTTGTTGCTATGGAGTCTCTCAAAGGAAAGAAGTTTGTAGTTTCAGCTAGACGGACTGAACAACAAGCTTCAGGGATCTGCCTGTCTACACCACCCTACTCCCAACTCATGCTGGGGCAGCAGGGAATTTACTGACTGAGCCATCACTCCAGCCCCTTGTTTTATTTTTAAGCAATCCTTTAATAACCATTGTTACCATTCAGGTGTTATAAACAGGCCAAATATGTATGGCCTGTGATTTCTTTTTATCAACTCTTGGCCTAGTTCATTCACTGCACAAATTAAGGGATTAACATACAGAGATGTTGGGTGATTGTTGTATTTAGGTACAAAACTAATGAATAACAAGGAAATCTAGTTTTGGACTGCTAAATCACAGTCCAGTGCTCTTGCCTGCCTCTCTGATAAATTATTTCTCATATATTTCTAAAGGCATTAAACATAATAGAATTTGTTGTGTCCTTCTGTACTCATCTTCCTTTTAGTACACATCTTCAAGATATAGTAAACTTGTGGTACTGACCACCTAGGGTTCCCTGCCCCAGTACCAGACCTAAGTGTGCCCTTTTACAGACAGTATACTTTGCTTTAGACTCACATTATCCATCCTCTTTGTCTATCTAAACTTAGCCAATTTAACACACCCTTATTCAATGTCCTATATTTCAGGATAAAGATAATCCTACCATTATGAGAATGTGGATTGCAGAGACAAAATTGTTTACTTGCAGTTTGATCAACCTCTGGATTCATAAAGGTAAGGTAATGTTAATGTAATGACCTCACATTGCCACACGCTATATTCCATATATCTCAGATAACTCCCTCAAACAATCCTAATAGGTAAACAATTTATTTTGCAAGTGAGAAACATGAAATACAATGACCTTCCTAAAATATTCAGTGATAGAACAAGGATTTAAAATTAAGTCTGTCTGATGCAAAATTCTTAGGCAATTGTGTTTGTGGATATAAAACAATTTTTGCAAAGAGAGAGCAGAGCAATTTTACAAGGCACAGACTCTATGACCAAAGACATATCAAAAGTAGTTCCATGTTCCTTTCCTTAAGAAAATACAAATTGCAATACTGAAACTTGAGCAGCTTTCTTGTTGCTCCATCTCCAGTTTGGACTTTCCTGTCAATATGGCAGCTCCCAAACCACCAACTAGCCCAGTCAAATGCAAAGCAGTGATATATCATGATGACCTTTGGAAATAGAGTGCACTGGGCAGTCAAATAATAGATTATTCA
>LZPO01116993.1:301858-327864 GCA_001675575.1 Neotoma lepida | reverse complement strand
CCACTGAGCCGGTGGTGAGAGGTGCTTGATCATTCCCATCAAATGTGTAAATTTAATCATCTTCCCAGCTGGACCATGTACAGCAGACACTGTAGAAAGGGTCTTCTTGATTACAGAGGAACATGGAGCTCTCTGGTACTGTTCTTCATCAAACAGTCACTGTCAGGCATTTGTTACCTCCCCCAAACCCTCAATAATGGCTCCTGAGCATCTGCTAGGAATGAATTAAACTTAATGGTTTACTTGAATATTTAAATACACTTGGAAATGGCTGAAATGGCAAGTATGATACTCACCTTATCACTCCTACAATATAATGGAAAATATATTGAACAAGAATTAGAACACTTTAGATCTAAATACACTGAATGCTGGGTAATCATAGACAAGCTAATTTCTAGAATCCTATTTCCTCTCTCAGGCATATAAAATGGCTAAATTTAACATCACTGAAAATTATTGGGCAGACTTTTCCACTCTTTCATAGATACTTTTCCCCTTATTTCACCATCCTTGTCTCTATGGAGAAAATCCAAACTTCACATTTCTATATGGTTCAGGCTAACCTTTGTCATATTTCATCTCCAAAGCTTTCTTAAAAGTTCATTGTCTGCTCAAATAGAGCTAGTTATTCTCCTTTCACACATGTTCCTATGTTCATTTTCTGTGGTTATATCACCATTCAAGTTCTTTTGTACCCTGAAATGTCTGGTAGGATCCAAAACCTCTCCTATTCATTGAGACTCAGCTCATCCTCATGCTTCTGGGAAAACTTCTCTTCAGTACAAACAAAGGGGAGATGGTGGATGATCCCTGAAATAGATTTACTCAGAATTATGTAGCTCTGTAATATGATGGTTGTAATTCATCCTTCTTAAACTAAACTACATTAACAAACATTCTAAATGGTGATGTCCTGATCTTAAAATGTCCTTCAGACAAAGCAGTATTCTTTTAAAACAAAGCAACTAACACTGAAATCTTTCTTGAATTTCAGAAATCTGTATTATTACGTGGAAGATACTATACTATCACATTCTTCCTAGATTTAAGGCATCATGAAATATCACAGTTTAAAGGATACGTGTCTTTATTTCTACCCTAATACAGGTTCTCCTTGATAGTCACTTTATCTCTATTTGATCTCCAGCTTGGGAAAAGAACTACTTTACATTGTAGACCACTATGTAAGTGTGATGCAATTTATTAGTTTACCTCATATATAATCATTAAGAATCTACCATGTTCTGGTTGGCAGTTTGGCTACAATAAAAATACAATGGTAAACAAGACCAATACACCCCGATTCTCTTGAACCTTACATTCTATTTCCTAAGGAAATAAATAGCAAAAAGTCCACAATTAACTAGAAAAATGAAACAATTTAGATAGTGATTGGTACAATAACATAAAAGCCATAAAATATGGAATAATAAAAAGTAAGAAGTGAAAGGCTTGTATTAGTTTGTTGGTCTAGAGAAGGCTGCTCTGAAAAATAGTAACTACAAAGAGTTGCCTATGCATCTATGTTGGGGAAAGGTATTCATGGAGGGAGATGAAAAAGTACAAGGTCCCTGAGGTTCACATGGATTTGGTATGCACAAGGGTCAGAGAACAGGCTGCATGGCTGGGCTGTTGTAAGCATTTTGGAATGCTAAGTAATGGGATGAGAGAAAAAAAGCAGTAGTTAGTCTTACATGTTGTATTTATTGTAGTAGCATTTTAAAGTTCCATGTTGTAGGATGATATATATGTCATCACTGCTCCATATGACAGCTTCATACTTAGCTGCAGACACCACTTCTATTCCTCATGTTTTTTCCTGCAGTCCAATACTCATCAGATCCTTCAACCATTCCTGTGGTGATATTTTATTTGTGAACCCCAATAAAGCTTATCTGAGGGTCAGAAAAAAAAGCCAGCCACTGTATTAAACATAGAGGTCAGATAGAGGTAGCACATGCCTTTAATCCTAGCATTTGTGTGGCAGAGATTCATCCAGATCTCTGTGAGTTCAAGGCCACACTGGAAACAGAGCCAGGCGTGGTGGTACACACTTTAAAATTCCAACACTAGTTAACCGTAGAGGTCTGGAGGTCTATGCAGACAGAGATGGGCAGAAAGAGAAAAGTGATGTAGCTGGGCAGAGAGAGGAAGTGAGATGGCAGAGCACAGAAAGGCATATAGGCATGGGTATACAGGAAGTTGGTCTCTTTTTGGCTGATTATTTCTAGCAGCTAGAACGTGGCTGGCTTCTTTCTGCTTCCCTGATCTCTAGGTTTTTACCCTAACATCTGACTCTGGGTTTTTTATTAGTAAGATTACTTAGCAATTCATCTTACACATCCCTCAATATCACCTTCCAGTTCTACATTATTCCTATTATTCTACTCACTTCATCCTGCTAGAATGAATTGCCATGGATGTAACAACAAATATCTGTTTTTCATAATTCTGGAGGCTAGGGAGCCCAATGTAAAAGTTCGGGAAGATCCAGTGTCTGGAGAAATCTGATCCCTGATTTGCAGTCTTCCTAGTTTGCAGTCTTCCTGGTCTGCAATCTTTTCATTTCTAGCTGGGGCCCCACATGGCAAAGAGAATAAAGCAAGATTAGCTCTCATGTGTCTCTTCTAGAGGAACTAATCACATTTACAATGGTATCACCTTCCTATTTCTCAAAGACTCCACCACCAAATACCATTAAGATATAGGTTTCTAAGTATGAATTATGGAGGGGCACATTTATTCATAATACCTACTGTCCCTTTCTTGTTATATTCCAGTCTACTGATGTCCCTCCTAAGTGGTACATATTATACAAAATGAAATAAATTTTGACTGTAGGCATAAATAAACAACATGTCATGTTTAATGCAAAGTATAGAAGGATAATTTCTTTTATTGTACTGGACATTGTGGTTCTATTTTTAAAACCCACATAAGTAGTATTCTTCATATAAATAAAAAACTTTATATCTTGAGACATCAATAGCCTGTATCATATTTACCAAAGATGTAATAGAAGCTGATTTTCACTGGTATTATGTTTGGGCCAGCAAGCACATCTGTGGATTCTCATAATTTTGCTTTGAAAGATGTTATCCTTCATTTGGAGCTAAGGCATGTAAATTTCCCTCCATAATTAATACTAGCAAATGTGGCACAAGCAGGGTATTTGCTTTTATATATGCTTGTTCTTCTACTAAATCTCTGTCATCAACATATAACTATATCCAAGCTATAAAAACACAAAAGAAAGTAGAGAAAAGGTAATCAACAGATGACTGTAGATGCAGGAATGGATAAGACCATAGAAAACTCAATTACTCACAAGCAATTATAAATGGCTGTTGTTAAAAATTGATAATTTGTAAGGTAAGTATAATGTAATAATAACTTACTGGTAGAGGAAGCCATCAGTCTATATTATGAAATCACAAGTCTTCTTCCACTAACACATATATGCATAGTCAGCTTAAGAGTTCAAATCTTGATATGCATGTTTAAAAAGTTTTAAGCCATTGTCCTAAAACCATAATCAGTTGAACAGGGACTTAAAAGAATTTATATCATATGGCTTATATTCATTTAGCTTCCTAAATATCACAACCTATCTTGGATTTAGCTAATTGATCACTCTACATAGCACCAAGCCTTTCAAAAATATTCAAAATACTAGATTGCTCAAAACCCCAAACAAATGTTACATACATAAAGACTACAACAGCTTAAAATGTGTTTTTCATTATTTCTTCCTCAGATCTATATGAAATTATGGATCAACTGCAGAGGAAAAATGATTTTGTTGGAGAGTTGGGTTTCCCATTGTGTATAAGGTAATAGAAAGACTATTACTGTTCTGCTAAGTCTTCCTGCAGCTGACCTACTGTGAATTGCTATGGTAAAGTAAAAGAAAATCATTATTAGGCTTCAAAACAAGTTGTTTTAAATAAAGTTTACTTAATCTGAAGACATGTCATACCAAAATACTCATTTGCTGCTCTCAGTATTTGGTTGGGGCTTATTAGATGTTTGAATATTTGGACTTATGCAGTTTAATATATTTTCTGTTGGGTTAGTTAGTTATTCTGCCTCATTGGGAAAGAAATTTGAGACAAATTAAATTCAATATCACTGCCAGTAATGTGTCCAGACTATAACAAATCACTTCTGTAAAATCTACATATTAGAAGAAAACCAAATAGCTCCATCTTGAATGTCCTTTCTGCCCATAAAAAATTACAATGTAGTATATGGTAATATGCTTTAAGCATTGTTTTTGAATACTGCATTTATGTTTTATTTTCTATATCCTTGAGGTGGCATAGAATCAAGAACAAGAGGCTAAGAGATGCTCTTCAATGGAGTTACTTAAAGCAGAATCTTAGAATACAGAAGAGAGTAACTATATTCATTCTGCATACTACTCTCCCACCACAGCATGAGAAAGTCTAGAAATGTTTCAGACAGGAAGATGTAGGAACATGACGATATAATTCTGCTTGGAATTCTGTTAAGTATAATGACTAGCCTGGTTCCATGGCCAATTCTCTACTCATCTCACAAGCTTAATCCTGGGACCCAATTTATTCTTAATCAAGAGAGATTTAAGAAGCCTATTTTAGTATTCAAGCAGCATGTCTTTAAATCACCTTAATTCTAGTCATATTCTGATCACCTGGCTCCATTTGAGTAACTGGACATGTTTCTAAGCTTTTCTCTTTCCAATTGATTATTTTTAAGCTTTTATACAAATAAATATTTTATGTTGAGCATATTCTCACCCATATCCCCTTAGCCTCCCTATTCTCTCTCATTGCCCCTGGATTACTCCCCTTTGTGCCTCTAGACAGCTCCACTTCTATTTTAATATTACATAAACATGAACTGTTTTACGTATCTTTAAAATCTAAGAACCACAGATGAAAAATATATTTATCTTTCTGTAATTGGTTGCCTGATATGGTTATCTCTAGCTTAATCCACATTCCTAAAAATGACAAAACTTTATTATTCTTTATAGATGAAAAACATTCCAATATGTATGCATACCACATTTTTCTTATACATGACTCAGTTAATAGATACCTAGGTCAGTTCCATAACATAGCTATTATAAATAATGCCATAATAAATATTGTTGTGCACATTTCTCTGTGTCATGTGAATGTGGAGTCCTTTGAGTAAATGTCCACAAATAGTAGAGCTGGATGACATGACAGATCTACTTTTAGTTTTATCAGGAACTTCTATACTGACATCCATAGTGGCGGACCTAGTTGACATGCTCTTTTGTCCACATCCTTACCATCATTTGCTGTTCGTAGTTTTCTTAATGACTGCGCTTTGAATAAGATAAAATGAAATCTCAGAGTAGTTTTGACTTGCACTTCTCTGATAATTAAGAATGTTAAGCACCTTTTCATATGTTTTTCAACCATTTGCATCTCCTCTTTTGTGAACTGTCAATTTCATATGCCTATTTATTGATTGCATTGAACTTCTTGGTTAGGTTTTTCAGTTCTTTGTGAACTCTAGATATCAATCCTTTGTCACATTTATAGCTCTTGCTAAACTTTTCTAACCTCAGTTTCCCCACTTTCTCAAAAGTGACTTAATGTGATGTCTAAAAGAAATATTTCAAGCCCCTGGCATTAGGAAGCATTCAATAAAAGTTATCTGCTGATACTTTATGCTTATTACAAGTGGTGTGTTTGCTAACTAGCTCTCCAGAAATAAAAGTGTGATTCATAATGCTTATTCATTTTCATTGCACAAATATTCACACCATAACTGTTATCAAACAACCAACATGAAGTCATTGAACTTATAATTAGCAAGAGAAAAATGCTCATAGTTTTCAGGAACCAATAATGAGCCTAGTTGACAATTTCCTAAGACCTCGATTTGTATAACACTTGATAAAATTCCTCTTAGAATTTCTCCCATATTTTAGAAAGAGTTTTGCTATTTCTATGTGTATGTGTACTACATGTATGCAGGAGCCCCTGAAGGCCAGAGTCCCTGGAACTACAGCGGAGTTGTAGATAGTTATGAGTAGCCATGTGGGTGCTGCTGAGAACCGAACTCTCATCTTTTGCTAGAACAGGAAGTGCTCGTGGCCTCTGAGCTATCTCTCCAGCCCACCCACCCATGTCTCAATTCTGATAATTCAAACATTGGCCTATTTTCCTCTCAAACTAAATTCTCATTCCCTAACCCAACAAGTAACCCCAGAACAATTTATCAGTCTTTGCTCATCTGACAACCTCCTTACTCACTTAGGTCTTGGCATACCACCTGCTTCCAGAATTTCTGTCATCATGTCACATCAGCCTGTCCTACCATCTGTGCTTGAGGGATCTCTCTAATTAATTCATCTGCTTCGTTTGCCAACATCTTCTCGTTATAGCTGTGGCAGATTCTATTGGGGACCAGAAACAGGAACTACTGAAATAGAGGTACAGTTTGTGACTCATCTGTGGAAATAACATCCATTCACTTGGTCTAATTAGCACTTCATTTTATCTGAATAATGAGCACCTCTTCTAGGTACTAATGGGAAAGAAAGGCCACTATAAACATGACAGGAGTTACAAGAAGCTATGGACACAACTCATTCATAAATTAAAGAGGAGTAGTATCTATTTAATGAACAACTCTCAACTTGTAGTTACACCTAAGCCATGAACTTTGAAGCAATCCATCATATAGAGTAAATAAACTCCAATTATTTACTCATACTCTCATATGGCGATCGAGTACATTACTTAGTAGCTGGCAAAGCTGGCAGCAAATTGATGCAATTATCTATGCAAGTGAGCAAATGATCCAATTATGTGTATAATTATGGCAAAGCATTAATGCTGATAATGATGAGAAAGATTATTCTATAATGACTGAGCCAGAAAAGAGAAAAGGATAATTTGATTTGGAAAACATGAAGCCCACGGACAGCATCTGTGGGCAACTGAAAGCTCTTGGCTATTCAGATGACAGAGTCTGGGGCAGAAAAAAAGGACTTGACCAGTGGAGTTTGTAACTTTACATGGATTATGAAATACAAAATAATGACTAGGACACAGTGAGATTCATGCAACAGAAAAGAGAATATAATAATGCAAAATTTTGTTTTATCATTTCACAAGTTTTTAGCATCATCGTATGCTGTGTTGCCCCTCTGAACTATAACTGCAGAAACACTGGGTGACTAAGTGGCCCTTGAGTTTTTGTGCCTTATGGGGATGTGTGCATATATTTAGGCTAAGGTATATATCTTCAGACTCTACATTAAAAGTCTACATAATGTGATTTTGAGGCCAGCCTGGTCTACAGAGCAAGTTCCAGGACAGCCAATGCTACACAGAGAAACCCTGTCTCAAAAAAACAAACAAAAGTCTACATAAAAAAAAGATTTCCAGCAGAAACATATCAACAAAGCCTCAACCAAAACATATACAGCTTCTATTTTCACTGCAATCTTGGATTTCCTCAAGGCCAGTCTCCCCCTTCATTTACCTAGCTAGCCATCTTATCCCTGAAGCTGAATTGTTCACTTGCTTACTCATTTTTTAATCTATTTTATTATTCATTAAATAACCATTATTGGATACCTACTAAGCATGCAATTTGCACTAAGATGTTTGCAATTAAATGCATTCAAACATACATGTATCTGTAACAGGGTCTATGTCTTCAAAGCACTCACAAATTTAGTTCAAGAAAGAAACATATACATAGCCAATCACAAAAAGATTGTGAGATATTGTGTGTGTGTGTGTGTGTGTGTGAGAGAGAGAGAGAGAGAAATTGGGTAGAAAGATGGGAATTCACATGGGATATCTTTTCTAGAGGATATAACATCTGAGACAAAGGGAAAATGGGAGTGAGTTTAACAAAACTAGAAAAGTGAATAATGCAAAATCTCAGTTCTCAGGGATCTTCAGTGTAGAGAAAGACACACAATAAAAATAATATACACATACACAAGCAAATCCTGCCAGGGAAACAAGTAGGCTAACTACAGATCCTCAGCTCTCCCTCCATTCCTTCAAGTCTAATACCCAGTCTCATCCCTACCTTTGCAGCAGGCCACCTGTAGCAGCATCCCCACCCGCTCCACCCACCCCACCTACCCCACCTTTAGTGTATCCCACAGATATTCCCCTCCTAACCTCCCTCCCCCCACTATTTGCTTTATCCTGCTGCTCAACGCCAGCAGGCACTCCCTGTAAACACACAGGCCACTCGGACCTGGAAAGCAGGTAGGCTAACTGCAGATCTTCATCTTTCCTTCTACTCCTCCAAATCAAATCTCCCAGTCTCATTCCCAGCTCTGCAACAGAATACCTGTCAAAGAAGCCTGAAGCCTCCCTTCCCCCGCCCTCATCTCTATTGGATCCGATAGATCTTCCCTATCTGACCTCCCCCGCCCCCGACTCTCTGCTTTATCTCAGCTCCAAACTCTAGCAGGCACTCCCTGGTAATCAATGTAGAGACCCCCAGACAGACATTACACAGAGTGAGAGATTTTTGAGCACTCAGCACTAACTGGGATATTTCCATCTCATCCTTCCCCTTAGAGCTCAGGGAACGCTGTGAAAGAAGAGCCAGACAGAATGTAAGAGCCAGAGGAGATGAAAGACATGAATAAAATAAGGCCCTGAAGTCAACATGAGCAAAGCTCATTAAGAACTCACAGAGACTGGAGCGGCATAAGAAGGGTCTGCACAGGGCTGCACCAGGTCTTCTAGGTATATATTATACCTTCCAGTTTAGTGTTTTTATGGGATTCCTGAGTGTTTGAACAAGCTGGTATCTGACTCTTGTGTTCTTTTCCTTCTGTTTGTCTGTCTTGTCCAACTTCAATGTGATAGTTTTTGTTTTATCTTATTAGAGGAAGAGATAGATTTTTATTCACTTTTTGTCACCAGCCTATAGAATGGTACCACTCACTTTTAGGGGGGGAATCTTGCCTCCTCATTTAAACTTCTCTGAAAACACACTCAGAAATTCATTTGGAAGTGTGTCTCCTAGGTAGTTCTAAATCCAGTCAGATGACAATAAAAATTAATTATCACATGGAACATATCCCCAATATTCATATGTGTAATAGGTTATGTAAGTGTTCAACTTTTTAATACATAGTCAAATTTATTTAAAAAGGAAGTATATGAAATTATATTTTAAGTGTGTCATTGGTAGTATACTGGTGAGCATAGCTGGCTTCCAAATTACATCGCCACCAACAATATATAAGAGAAATCCCATATATATCTCCTCCAACTCTTGATATCCTCAGTATCTACCTATTTATCAATCAGATGGAAAAACAGCATCACATTTTGGTTCTGATATTAATTTCCCTGAATATACCTGAGACTACATTTTTCTTCATATGTCTACTGACATATTACCTCTTCTCTGAAGCACATAGTCCTACATTTTCTCTATTTTTATTGTTTTATTTTTCCAAGTTCTATCGGGTTATATAATTTCTTTGTATATTGTTGATATTCATTAATTCATGGTACCTTTTGTATCCTCCACTGGGCCTGCACAAGACTAAACCTGCCAATAGTCAACTTTAGATCAAGTAGTTTGTCATGGAGCCGTACCACTCCCTGATAAACTGCTGGTTACTGATAGACTTTTAGAGTGGGAGTGTCTCTGAGATAGTTTGAATAAGAATCATCCATATGAGTATTTGAATACTTAGTCCTCAGTTGGTGGAACTGTTTGGGAAGGATTAGGAGGTTTGACCTTGTTGGAGGAGGTGTACTACTGGGGTTGGGTATGACCTTTCAAAAGTCCACATCATTCCCACATAGTTTCTCTCTCTCTCTCTCTCTCCTCCACTTGTACATCAGATGTGAGCTCTCAGCTACTATGGCTCCAGTGTCCTTCCTGCCTGCCTGTTCCCATGCTCCCCAGCATGATGGATTCACTCTCTGAATCTCTAAGCCCCAATGAACTCTTTCATCTATAACTTGGCTTTGGTCATGATATCTCTTCACAGCAATTGAAAAGTAACTAAGACAGTCATTATCTCCAGCCATTTTATTCTTTCATATTTTAAAAAATCTCATATTTGTCATTTGCTTTTTCTTTCAGACAAAATTATCTTGCTTCTTCTGTACATGAAAAATAATTTAATTTTTTTTTACCTGTAAAGTGATAAACTACTTATTTTCATTAGCAATCAGTTGTGAATACATTACCCTTTCTAATGTCCAGGACTGCCACATGCAGTTATGCAACGAACATCATGTCTAACTGTACACCTGCATATTAATGTCCAATGGAACCAGAAAATATCAGCAGATCAGTGTGCAGTAAGGATGGCTAGCTCTAATTGGGCAAGCAATTCCAAGGGACCACAGAACATCTATCGTCATAATGACTCTGCCCCCTGGTGTTAAGTGAGTGGCACATTTAAATATAAAGTATCAGAACGGTTTATCACAGCAGGAGCTTCATTAAGTACAATTAATTATAGCTTGATAACACGAGATTCTTACAGGAATTATTAAAATCTAAAGAGACACAAAAATAACCATAACACATTGACACTTATTAATGAATGTAAGTGGGAACCAGATTGTTCAGGACATAGATGGTATATAACTTATAATCACACAGTTCGTACAACACACTTAAGCACTGGTTATTTGCAACCCACTACAAAAACTACTACCTCTTTTCCTATCTGTAGTTCACATAGCTTTTATTTCCTCTCAACTCCTGTTTCTCTCCAAGTCCTTTATTATATTACTTTGATTTAAACTATCTTGATAAAGTATTCTTCTCCTCTTCCTTACATTTCTCATTCATTTCTCCTTCTAGGACCACTTTCTGATTATGTATCTCAAAGACCAGTCTATTCAGCCTCCAGCATGGTATTCTACTTCAAATGAGGAAGAAAACCTCTGAAGACACTCATTTTACAACATTCTTCTTCACATTTGCAGAACAATTCACTGATTTTTGTAAAGAATAAAATGGACCACTATGCCTACATATGACTGCTAGACAAGCCTGAGTCTGCTTAGGTAAATAATCATCACTGCAAAAATGACAGCATCATTTTTATGTTCCAAGTCTAATTTTGACATAAATGATATATGCAAACAATTCAAGTCTATTTCATTATTATAAAGATAACATTATTTTTGCTATCTTTAATCCTATTTCATGGCCTATTCCTCAATATAGGTTTTCCCTTATTCCTTTAATACCCCTATTTTAGTTGGTTATATGGTGATTCAGAATTAACACTATGTACTTTAGACCCCAGTCTGTTAAATAGAGTCCCTATTGGATCACATAACTAAATGTAGGGGTTGAGGAACGTTTTACAACAATAAAATGTTTCTCAATGTTCAAAGACAAAAACTGAATTCAAAATCAACCACATAATGAATTTGAATGGTTTCTGTAGTGCTCACCCATGTTACATTATACAACTACACTGCCCCCTTGGTTCAATACACAAAACATACACAAAGTACTGTATATGCTGTCATGTCACTTAATGTCAAATGACACACCTTGGCTTAGATTTGAAACTACCAGATCTTATAAATTCCAGTGTTTTTACTGTACATACAAACAAAATGATTTAGTTACAGGAAACAAACATGTCCAGAATTTTCTTGTTTTAAAGATTCATTTTACTATTTATGTATGTGTGTATCCATGCACACTGCATTCAATTACACAGGGAGGCCAGAAAATGGTCTCAGATTCCTTGTAGCTACAGCTACAGATCTTTGTGAGCCACACAACCGAGCGTGGGTGGTGAAAGCCAAATTCAGGTTTTTTGCAAGAACAGCAAACATGCTTAACCACTGAACTGTCTCGCCAGTGAAACTTTCAGTATTTTCTTACTGTCATGCCTTCACATGTTAAGTATCAAATTAGTATATATTTGCATTGGATTGTGTTAGAATGTTTTATTTTTTAAATTGCTGTTTGAGTTGTTGATTTACATTTCATAAGCAATCATTAAGTGAATTTTAACTTGAGATTAAAAAAGAATTTCCAACAGTTTCTGGAATGGCCCTAAACATACTCCTGTCGTTTTATACTATATATTTATGTGAAGTGGTGTTCTTATCAGTGACAAATATTAAATCAAAATATCAATCAGCTCTGTAAAATGTCCTGAATTAACAAATATTAAGCAAGACTTAACTCTATCTAAAAACAAATATATCAACTTCATTAGAATGAAAATTTGGTTTTGAATATAATAAATGGTAAAATTTTATATGTACTGAAAATTTTTAAGAATAAATTTCTTGGAGGTTTATACCAGCAAATGATTTCCATACCCATTTTTATACACCTAAATACTTAGGAGCACATTTTCTCCAGTGAAGGGATACCATAAGCAGAAAAAGTTTAAGAAAACTTATCATAGACCCTATTACAGCAAAATGGGGCCATATAACACATTCTGTGTTAAATATTGTACGAATAAGTGCTAGAAAACTTATAAGCAAGAATCCTGAAAGAAGGGAAAATGCTCACTTTGGCCCCCACTTTCTACTTCCTACAGACTGCAATGGGGACAAACTGGCTTCCACTAAGTCTACTCCCCCAGGAATATGAAGTGATCTTGAGAACAAATATTGTATATAAGTAAAAAATAGAAAGATCCTGGATTTTGAGACCATAATGCTAATGCAAGGCGACAGTTGTCTGAGTTCTTTATAGATTGTATTCTCTGTAACTGGCATCTAGACCTAAACCCAAAACATTTCTTATTAAGGAAACTTATAAATCTTAATTCAACCAGCAATACCAAAATCTCTGAAGTGGAGGCATTTTCAAGATAGCTGAAGCTTAAATCAACAACTATCCCATTTCTGCCAAAATCCAGGTTAAGATAACTAATAGTTGAGAATTTAATAATGTACATGCTATTAATCCTTCTTTTATGGTCTTCTATATTATCTGCATTCACTGACCTAAGCAGACAACAGAACAACTTGGCTGAAATTTTTCTGACAAAATGCTTGTCACACTGAAGTGTGAGTTGACAGAGTCTCTTATCTGGTGGGGGTAGGGAGGAGGGTTTGAAAAAGTAGGGGAGTTGTATATTATTTCAATGTTGGGTGGACCTGCACTGACTATAGAACTGATATAAAGGGCAAACAATTTATTTTCAAAACCAGTATACCTTTAGGACTAAAAGAAAATGATATCAAGAGATGACTCAGTGGTTAAGGGCACATACCACTCTGGTAGAGGACCTGAGTTCAGTTCCCAGCATCTATATCAGGAGGCTCATAACCACATGTTAACTCCAACTCCAGAGGATCCACTGCCTTCTTACTGGATTTCCCAGAACCTGCGTTCACATGCATGTACATTCCCTCACACATATAAACATATATACACAATTAATTGTTCTAATCTTTTAAGATGATATCAATTTAGCAGGAAAATGGCATCAATCAGGGATGCCATTGACAAAATAAGACTTGTGACCACTCACTATCGACATTTCGCCTTGAAAACAATTACACAAGATGAGCATCATCAACTACGCTATATTTGGAACTAACTTAAAGGAAGCAACCCTGGGTATGTCTTTGCTGGTATTTCCAGAGAAGTTTAACTAAGGAGAGAAAAGTCACTTTGACTGTGTGCAGCATCATATAATGCTAAAAAATTAGGTTGTGGGGAGGGGGCCTGGCAAGTGCCAGCATTCACCCCTTTCTTCCTGACTGCAAAGGAAAAGTGATAACCATACCACATTTCTGCCTGATTATGTCTCCCCCATTGTAATTCCCTCAAACTTTTAGCCACAAAAAATTGTGCCTTAAGTTACTTTTGTGGGATATTTCATCACAGCAATGAGAAAACTAACTAATTAAGGTATACATTATTTTCAACCTTCATATGAAACCACCTTAAACACTCGCTTAAATTCTGATCATGCTATCAAACCATTATAAACCAAAGTATCAGAAAAGTAATTCAGTCATCCAGCAAAGCACAAATTAGAGAGACTTAGTTCTAAGTGTTAAGGTATTTATTCCAAATTGGAGAAGAAAGGGTATAGCAATGTATACAACTGAAGGAGCATATTGATGGAAACACTATCTTCA
The DNA here is from genome assembly GCA_001675575.1 of Neotoma lepida. NCBI lineage: Eukaryota > Metazoa > Chordata > Mammalia > Rodentia > Cricetidae > Neotoma > Neotoma lepida. The sequence continues at coordinate 313,744 of LZPO01116993.1, read as the reverse complement.
GCTATGCAAATTAATTTAAACATTAACATACTAAGCTGTTTTATACAAACTCATTGAAAAGTTACTAAATGTCTGAATGGATAAATGGTCATCTTTATAAATGATAAAATGAATTATTTATGCATGTCTCTGAAGTAATCACTTCTCTGCTTCCTATTTTTTACTTCTTTCTTCTTCCATTTTTCCTCTTCAGACAAATCTATTTTAAACTTTGTTATTTTAATACTATCTAGCATGAATCTGATTTTGGTCACCCATCACTTTTCAATTCACAAAATAAATATAAGCTTATCAAACATACTGAATGGATTATCTGACTTCTGACTTATGCTCCAATAGACCAATACCCAACTTTGTTTTCCTTTATCCTCCACCATAGTAGAAAATCATTGCCAGGCACTGGTGTGCATCTTTCCACTAAGGAATCTATCAACTACAATTGTAATATTGGTGATTCCTATTTCTTATTTCTTATTATCTGGAACCCTTGATTCTAGCCATAAATATTTTGTAACCATACCATATAACACACACACACACACACACACACACTATGGATTATTCCCTGTATACAATATTTTATTAATTTATTTTATATTTAAAATAGTTTTAAATAGAGGCTCATAAAATATACTAAGTTGAACTCTCAACTGAAAGCACCATCAGTTTATTTTTTATCATCTAACCAATATTTTATTTTTTATCATCTAACCAATATTAACAGTGGGTTTTAGTCTAGTTCAGTAACTGAAAATGCATTATTTGGAAATGAGGAGTCTCTGAACAGCTCAGGCTTCATATCCACAGAAAGAGGATTTAATGGAAAGTATTTCCTGATGCTTTAACTTTGAATAGCTCTCCCTTCAACTCCAGCCTGTCAAGTAGTTAATGATCATAAACAAATGCTTGAATGCACTAGAGAGATTGCTATTTAAAGTAAAATTACAGTCAATCTACTGGCAGAGCAAAAATTTTATTGAAATGAGAATAATCATCCCCTAAATCATATGTTATGAAATTATATATATATATTTTTTTTCCTCTGAAAACTTTACCCCTTCTTCAATTCAGGTCAACAGATATTTACTAAATGCTTAGAATAATCTTCCTCCCTCTCACCAGCGTGAGCAGAGGAATGAGATTTACTTTGAATCAGAGTGTAATCCCTAACAAAGCCTGTGCACAGAAGGTGGAATCACATTCTACTAGAATGATGATGCCTAGAGAAACAAAGTGGACTAAACAAAGTAGGTGATGTAAGTATCCTGAAAATGGGATGCTCTTGACATAAACAAATTGTTTTTATTATACCAAAGCAAATAGAAGAATTTAAATTTAAAGAGTGGATCTTGTCTATTAAAAAAATAACCCTTAGAGCTTCAGAGATGGCTCACTTGACAAACTGCTTGCTGCATAAGTATGCGAACTTGAGGTCAGTCCCCAGCACTCACATAAAAGCCAAATATGACAACATGTACCTGTAGCCATCCACTGTGGAGATGGAGACAGGAGGATTACTGGAGCTTGCTGGCTAGCCAGGCCAGGTGAATCAGTGAGCATGAGATTTTGTGACAGACATCATTCTCAAAAAGATTAAGGTTGATTAGACTGAACAATGGCTCAGTGGTTTAGAGCACTGAATGCTCTTCCAGATGACCCAGGTTTTATTCCAAGCACCCACATGGTGGCTCACAACTACCTGTAACTCTAGTTCTAGAAGATCAGACACCCTCATTTGGCCTCTATGGCATGAGTCACACAAGTGGTATTCAGACATACCTGTGGGCAAAACATGCATACACTAAAATAAAATAAAGTTGAAAGCCATTGAGGAAGACAGCTGACATCAACATCTGCTGTCAACATAGGCACCCACATGTATATCTACCTGCCCACACACACATGTGAATGCATACACACAGAGACACACTGAAAAAGAAAAGAAACCATGTCCTTTTCAAATTTCTGAGGTTTATATTTCTTAAAATAGCAGCAGAGAAAAAGACAAGGACCTAACCTAAAATGATCAAAGACATTAAACTAAACCTAGTTATTTTCACTGCATAAGTGGTTGGCTTTTCTCAGATCTGCAATTCTTCATCTATCATAATCAGCTTTAAATTGATTAACTTAATTAGTGTGGTACCTCATGCCTATAATTCTAGCATTTGGAAGGCTGATGCAGAAAGATTGTTTTAAGTTCAAGGCCAGCCTAGCTACATATTGAGTTCCAGGTCAACCTGGTATACATAGATCAACTCTGTATCAAAAGAAGAAAGAGAGAGAGAGAGAGAGAGAGAGAAACCAAGAAAGAAAAGAGAAGGGAGGGAGGGAAGGAGAGAGGGAGGGATGCAGGGAAGAAAGAAAGGAAGGAATGGAGGGAGGGAAGAAGGAAGAAAAGAAGGAAGGGAGGAAGGAAGGAAGAAGATGCAGTCATTAAATGTTCATACCTGAGAAAATTACTTTACTACCCACCTGTCTTAGTTAAGAGTCTATTGTTGTGAAGAGACACCATGACCACAGCAACTCTTATAAAGGAAAGCATTTAATTGGGGCTAGTCTACATGTCAAAGATTTAGTCCATTGTCATCATGGTGGGAAGCATGGTGGCATGTGTGCAGACATGGTGCTGGGGAGGTATCTGAAAGTTCTACATCCAGATCAGCAGACGGAAGGAAGAGAGGATGACACCGTGGCTGGCTTGAGCTTCTGAAACCTGAAAGCCTGCCCTCAGTCACACACTTCCTCCAACAAAACCACATCTACTCCAACAAGGCCACACTTCCTAATAGTGTCACTCCCTATGAGCCTATGGGGGCCATTTTCGTTCAAAACACCGGACCACCCAACTGCTTGAATCAGATACAGGGATCATTCTGAATTTTTACTTCTAATTTTATTCCATAAATCTAAAATCCCTGCCCACAAAAAAAATTCCCTGGGGATTCCCTCAGGCCATTAATTTTCTTCCAGTCAGTCAGACTAAAGAATTGTCTTTAACTCTCCTATACCTCATGTGAAATTAAAAGTTTCTACCAATTTTAAGATTACACAGAACTCAATCACTACTGCCACCCTAGTCCAAATTCGTTAACAGCACAAATTACTACAGTGTTCTTCCAAATAGGCACTATGCTTCTTCTCTGTCATCTGGATATTCTGTTACCAACACATCACCCAGATTGTTACTATTGGCTGTAAGCCAGATGATACAACTCTACTCAAACCTTTCCAATGGATTTCTATCTTTTCTTAAATCCCAAGCTTCTTGTGAAAGTCTAGTTTGAGCTTCCCCCTTGCAGAATAACCATAGCATTATTTGACATTCCTCTTTACCTATTCAACCCTAAACACACTAGCTCCTACACTGTTCATCAAATTATCAAATACATTTCTGCCTTCTTGTGGTTTATTCGCCTAAAATACTTCCCTTAGAATCTAAGGCTAAGATGAACACATAATTCCTATCTTCTGTTCAAATACTTGTCCAAACATGACTGTAGCAGAGTGTTTTTTCATTTGAGAGGTGTGTTTTATAAAGAATAGATAAGAACATCCCAATATCCCTTTTACATCTTGTCCTATGTTATTATTTCTCATTACTTTTTTCTCATCAGAAAGTTCACATTTCGCTCAATTGTTGTATGTATCTTCCAATGAGACTCTACATCCCCTGTAAGTAAAGACTGTATATTGTTCACTGTTCTATCAGCACTCACAACAACCCCCAACACCAAGAAGGCATTTAAATATTTGTCAGAAGAATGGATGAACAAATTTGGATCATCAGCAATTCCTATCAATGCAACTTCTAAGATGCATATCAAACTGATTTATTTCTGTCCAAATCATTGATGCTACCTTAGTTTAGGCTTCTATCAATAACATCTAGACCTGTGCAATATCCCTTCCGCTTCTGGGCTCTGACCACTACTCTCGGCTTCCTAGATATTTTTTCACAGTGTAGTCTTCTAACAATGCATATCAGATTCTATCCTTTCCTAGGCAAAACTCCCAAGTGGCTTCTCATTGCTTTCAGGATGAAATTCATACCCCTTCAAAGCTTCGCATGACCTAGTTTCTGCCAACTTTCCAACCTAATTTTATAACACTCTCCTCTACATTTAAGTCTTTTTCTGTTTGTAAAAGGAACCATTTCAGTCTTTCTTAGGTACCATTTGTTCTGCCAGGATTTCTTCTCCTCTGACTTTTCATGTTTTAGATTGTCAACTTTATAAGAAATATCATGCTTTCCTACATAAAGTGAGACTCATTTCATCATTGTCCTATATAGATGTCTCATGTTTTTCTTAAAAGGTACACAAATGTATAATAATATTTCTGTATTTACTTCTTTAATACAGCTACTCTAAGCTCTGGATCTGATGCAATGTTTTAGTCAAGTATTTGGAATACAGTAAATAAATACGCATTAGGAGTTTTGTCTAAACCATTGTTTCTCAACCTTCCTAATGTTGTTACCCCTTCAATACAGTTCCTCATGTTGTGGTGACCCTCAACCATAAAATTATTTTCAATGCTACTTCATAACTGTAATTTTGGTACTGTTATAAATCATAATGCAAATATTACTGGAAATAGAGGTTTGCCAATGGGGTTGCAATCCACAGGTTGCGAACCACTGGTCTAAGTCAATGTTACTTAAGCCTATGTTAATGTTAATATGTAGCTTTTCTAAGTTTTCAGTATTGCAGTTGAGCTCCAAATAATATCCTATGAACATAATGAACTGTAGCTTTCTTATTTGACTCTGCTATTGAGGGAAACAGTGCAGTTTCATTGTTAGCTCATAATGTAAATTCTCAATTCTTCAATCAAGGCCATCTCTTTAGGAAGGAAAACTCTGTGAAAAAAAATTTTTTTATGGAGCTACGGTACTGAATTACCACATGAAGTGTAGTGACATCAATTATGATTGGGGATAATGAGTCAAAAAGAAATACTTAGGTAATTGCTTCATGTCTAATCTATGTTTATGAAGATTCTTCTGTGTGTTCAGAGTCCATCTTTGTATTTTCTTTATTGCCAAGTATGCCATTCTTGGCTCATTTCCTATTTGGTACCAAGAGGAAAGCATAACAATGCTTATTATTTATAATGCCTTGGCTCATCAGATCCTGTCTATAATAAAATGTTATGTATTTCCTCACTATATTTCTTAATTCTTTGTACCCTATGAATGCTGGTTTCTAATGACTCTTCCAGAAATTAACAGTGTGTTTCCATCTCAAAGACCAAAATGCAAATCTTGAACATAAAAGAAAATGTAAATATTTATTCTAATAATACTTTACTTCTTAGAAGATGTTTGTTGGTTTGTTTGTTTTATTTTATTTTATCTTTTGAGACCAAGTCTCACATTGTAGCTCAGGCTGACCTGAAACACACTGTGTAGCTGAGATTGACCTTAAACCTCTGGAAATCCTCCTTCTTCAGTCTCCCAAATGCTAGGATTATAGGTAAGAGCTACAAAGCTGTTTTAAAAATTGACATTATGAAATTTGCAGGCAAATGGTTGGAACTAGAAAAAAATCATCTTGAGTGAGGTAACAGAGACCCAGAAAGATAAACATTGTATGTATTCACTTATGAGAGAATATCAGCTGTCAAATAAATGATAACCAAGCTACAATCTGTAGACCTAGTGACTGGAATTGTGGGTGCATTTAGGGGGTGGTGTGGAAACCTAGTACAGTGGAAACTTCCTGGGATCTATGAAGGTGATCCTAATGAGGAGTCCTAGGAATGGGGAATTCGGAGTCTCAAAAAAGAAAAAAAAATAGATCAGAGCTACTACATTCAGCTTGATTCATAGTCTAATAGCATGAACACAAAACAACACACTGTCCAAGTATGTATTGTTTGTATTAAGCCACAATTGTTTAATTCCTAAAATACGAGTGCTTTTCCTGAGCTACTCCAACTTCTACAAGAGAGAGAAACAAAGACCTGATGATCTAGGACTTGGAAGACTGTTGCACTCCTTAACCACCCTAGCAAGCCTGGGCTGCTCCTCTCAGTTCACTGTGTTTAGCTTCTACATGAACCTCATTTTCATGTCTGCTATAAGGGAGCTACTGTATTCTACTACCAGGCCAAAGCACGTTAGCCTGAAGCTGTAGCCTCCACCCTCCAGGAAATTTGTGATTACTCAGGCACTGTTTCTACCTCACAAGGAGCATTGTCAGCACCATGCTGAGCTCTTATATACACTGAGAGTCACATAGCTACTGAAGATGGTGTCAACCCCTACCCTCATTATATCAACTGACATCTATAAGGTAAAGTCCAGTCTATGTGGCTATTAAATGCCTGCCAAATGAATTGCAAATATAAAATTTTCCCTTTGACATTGGGAAATAATAGCAGACCATGGGTGACTTCAGAGAGAAACACATGGTTCAGTCAACTGTTTAATATGAAGATGGGAAAGATGAGATGGGGAGAGGGGCTGGTGGGCATGGGGAGTGATGGGTTCTTATGGAAGTGAATCATATGTATCCAGAACTATGAATCTGAATTTCTAGAAGCAGGTTATGACTGGACAGGTATATATGGGTATATATGTGTGGTGGCTGTAAAGTGAAGCTCCAAACCTGGAAACCTGGATACTAAGCCTTTTGAATCTTCAATGGCTAATCACTGTAGTCAAAGTACAATAGTTTGACATTCTTTCAGCAAGGAATAGGCACTGAGACAACTTATCAATTAAGCTATGGTCCAAGAACACAAAATAAGTATCAAAATATGTTGGANCCATTGCTTTTGGTGTTAGCTGCAGGGATGACTTCCATACAGGTTCAGTAATTATGAGGATAGCAAAGGTAACCATGGGCAGAGATAAAAGAGTGATTTTATTCACACAAACAATATCTATCTACTATCTGGCACAGCTTGAGAATGGCCTCAGAGAATATGACATTACCACATCACTCAGTGACAGTAGAATATAGAAGTACCTGCTGGCAGTGCAAAACATTGGTTTCAAATGCCCTCAGAGTATACAGATGTGGCCATCCACTATCTGATATATGACATACAACTTGTGCAAAAGATTGAAGTAACTAGCTTAGGTTCCAGCAATATCAAGTGGGTATCATCAACTGTTTCTACCACTTCTAGTGTTATAAGCCGAGGAATAATTAATTGTTGGAATGCAGAAGGAAGAATGCTAATCCTTAGTTCAATGGTGCTTTGAGATTATACTGTCTTTAATATGAGAACAAGTTGTTCCAGACTGAGAACTTAAAATCCAGAATAGCCACCTAGGCATATACAATCCTGGGAAAGAAATGCTCTTATCAAGCAAAGGGAACAATCTACTTACGACAATATCTTTGTGACAAGTCTTTGAAAGCATTCCATTGTAGTGAATCCTGGGGTTCATCTACTCAACTCTATTTTCAGAATACCAAAACAAAGACAACCCCAAAGAGAGTAAATGAGGATTAGATGAGTTCATACTTGGATCATCACACCTGGACCATCACACCTAGACAGCACAGGAAGAATCTTGGGAGGTTTTGAGGCATGGACCTCAAAGCACAGGACACCCTGAGTTATGGGACACAGCAAAGGCCTTGTTTTCCAGGGGCTAAAAGAATGTTGTGTATAATATACATATCAACTTACAGAAGCAGAAGCTTCATTTTCAATGTTGTTTGCATCTTTCTGTTTCCCAAAATCAATGGGAATCTTCAGAGTCATAAATTTCTAGGTCACCTTTGACTAATAATCTGATGCAAAGCTCAAAGCCTTTTCCTGGCCCAGGTATTCAGTAAATAATAACAGTTTGCTAAGGTCATATGCATTATGTGCTTGTGCTGTGCCAGAGAGACACTAGTTAAGGTCTAAACTGTGAGTTCTTATTATAAATACTTTATATTATTACCAAATTTATACCAATGGTTCTAATGAAATCACAAGCATCTGCCAAATGTCCAGCCTATATCCAATTTCCAGTCTTCTGTTAGTGCTTTGATGTGGCAAAAAATATTTCTTTCCTCATAAAGGGCTAAGTATATAGAGACACTTTGGTGATAGACATCTACTCTAATTTTAAAGGAAAATTAGATAAATAGAACAAACAAACAAAGGAACTTGGGCATCCCAATTAGATGGCTTTCTATACATGATCATCGCTTTCACAGTGAACTTATTTTTATAAAATGTTAAGATGAGCAGAAAAATCAAGCTGTCCCTTTGACTACATTTTCTCCTCTTGTCTTGGGCTTATGAATTAGAGCTCCTATTTTTGGCAGATTTGAAAATAGGATGTGGGTATTAGAAAAGATGCCATGGTTTTTCTTCTTGAACCATTTGAAAAGAAGTGCTGAGGAAGGCATCATTTTTAGTGTGCTCTTCTAGCAACTTGGGAAGCATTTGACTGCTTTATTGCTTGTGAACACACAGGCCCCAGGGCCCTATATTCTTAGGATAAAATGAGCTTTGGGATGTGAAGACCTCCATGGAGGCCTCTTTTATTGCTTACAAACTTCCTCTGTGATTAAGATCCATCCCAGACCTCAGCAGTTAGGTAGCACAGGCCCCACATCTGCATATCTGCTAGCCAATTTCCTCTCTGCTTAGGGGTTCCCACATAAGTGCTAGAATCTGGTGGTTTTATTCCTTTCGGAAAGGAATTGTAGAGCTGACATCCGGAATCTATTATAACACACACCTTAAGTCCCCAACACAATAGTCCTTTAAAAAATGCCTTCCCTTTTAGGTGAAGGCAGTTGTGACTTTAGAGAGACTTTTTTTTCTTTTGGATATGTTCTATATTCTACTCTAAGGACAGAAGAAAAGTAGAAATCATGTTGCAATTCAAAGGAGAGAAAGTGAACAGGATGGTGGGGGAGGTGTGGGAAGCCTATACTTTTCTCATACAGGCATCTGGCTGCTACAAAAAAAAAAACCTATAGTGTTTAAAAAGAAAGAAAAAAACTTAACATGGAATGTGAATTTCTGGTGAGTCAAATACATCAAGAGTTACTTAGCTTCCCCAAGGAAAGCAAATGTAGCAGTGCATTTTAAAAAGCTTTTTAGTGATGAAAATAATAACTACATTTCATTAAAGGATATTAGAATCCACTAATATGATTAAATGCTAATAAGTATAGCCAAAGAGTTTCTGATATGACTGAGACTTATATTCATATTCAAAAGATCAATTCTCCTTCCTCTAAACCCCGAGCATAATATTTTGGGCTGTATCTATATCATGACTGACTCACTATCTGCAAGAATCATCAATCTATGCCACAACTGCTCTATGTGTGCATCTCTGTGTGTGTCTCTGTGTGTGTGTGTGTGTGTGTGTGTAACACATATAAACGAAAGTTTTAACTCCTTCAAAATTGATGTCTCTTAATACCCTGGAAGATCCCATTCCTTGTACCAGTTAGACATCAAGGTAGCCAGTGAGGTCAAAGGCATTTCTCATCCTGTGACAGAAGAATTAAGAAGTAAGTAGAGAAAGAGTCATCGATATTAACTTGAAAGAAGCCACTTTGCAGAGACTGGAAAAACCCTCCCTGCCAGGGCTACAGATAAGGGACAGAGCATGCCTGTGGAGAGCAGATGGAGCCCTGAGTGAATGCATATTGTTGAGCTGGGCACAGCCATGGAAGGAAATCAATGCCTAGGAACCATGGGAATGGCAAAGCCTACCCCAGGTGAGGCTCAGAGGAATAACAAAGCCTTCCTCTGGTCTAAGTATACATGTCAACAAACTTTGGCCAGTGTGTGTAAAAACTAGTAAGGCTTCCTCCTCCCCATTGATGAAATTTCTCCCCTACAGAGATCTCCTTCTGAGATTAGCTAGCTCCTCCTCCTGTGTTGTACATAATAAATGATCTGAGTCTTTGGATTGAGTATTAGGTGCCTTCCATCAGAACAAGCCCAGCCCACCTCATCCCAGCTCCATTATATCTGATTCCGTCAGTTCTTCAGTATCTGTTGTTTCTTCATTCCTTCTTCACCCCAGTCAGATCAATCTATGCAAGATGAGGCACATGTCCAAGAAAAGCATGCAGCTTACAAACTTGGGAGAAGGAGGGTGCTAGTTCAATAAAGTGTCACCATTCCTGTGGGCAATGGTTTTGGAGCTCCTAAACTTTCCCAGCTCCCTGGTCTACATCTCTGTATGGTAATATTCTATTTCTTAATGAACTACCTTTATTTTTTCCAATATCCATGTGTCTAATACTTTGTTCCTGAACATAAGAACCAAGAAATCTCAATAGGTACCCTCTGGGCTGCAATCCACTCTTGAAAAAGTCTCAGACACTGACATCAGTTCCCATGTCTCTAGTAAAATAGCTCAGGTAAGGGTTTTTTAAAATCTTCTGTATTTCCAATTGTTTAGACCTTCTCACCTGCATTTGAAATTACTCCTTCTGCTTGGAAACTAGCATCCTTCATCCAAGTAACAATCATGCCTAATCCTTTGCCATCTATACCTTTGACTGTTTCCTTTTTTTGCTCCTTCTTCTCTACATAGCCAGAAAAGCTGGTGGATATTGGTTTCTATGCTCAGTCCTTTTTCTTATACATTTACAGACTCTTGTTACATAATATCATGTACTACTATTCATCAAATAGAATATCAGCATCTACTGCCTATTACCATCTGTTTATTAAGTCATTCTCCAAAAATATCAGCAAGTAGATATTCCAGAGATATGTAAGCTCAAAATGAGTCCAGATTCAGTAACTTCCTTCCCCAGATCCCTTCACAAAACCATAGCCATCCTCTGATAATCCATATTTTGGTAAGAAATATTAACATAGCATTATCATAACTATTGATTATGTTACTGATGCAAATAAAGTATTAATAGAATAAGTTCTCAAATTCCTCTGTACTCCATCCCTTCAGATGCTTCTCCTCTGTGCTTTAATTTCATATATACCCTTGTGCTCTCTCTAGTCTGTTGGTATTTGCCCTGCCTCTACTTTCTGACCCATACATATTTGATCAATTCTCTCACCAATATTCAAAATCAAGGACTGGGGATGTAGTTTATTGGTAGATCGTTTATTCTGCATTTTGAGGACCTATGTTTAATATCTAGCAAAGTAAAAACAAAGTCCAAGAAAAACAGATCCTTGTTGCCTATAGATTAAATTTATTCTCTTTTATGAAGGTGCTTAATGAACAGGTAGCATGGCTCAAACCATTTGTTAAGCACAGAACAAACATCATATCTTACATAAAGCAATTTTCACTCCATTGATGTAAGGTTGTTACAATAATTGTTCCCATTTTATAGGTGAGGAAATCAAAATCCAGATACATTAAATAAATTTCCCAAAGCCACATAGCTGGCAAGTAGGAGAGTCAAAACATTATCTTGTTCTTTCTGAACTAGGATTGGCAAACTGTTCAACTCACCATCTTGCCTAATGTGCTTGTCAGCATCATTTCTATGCTTCCTGCATAGCATATTCTCCAGATACTCCAGATTACTCAGCATTTCTCAAGAACAACACAAGCCCATCTGTGTCATGATATTGATTCTGCCTGGAGTGCTCTTTTTCCATAGAATGGACTTGATAAAATTCTATTCATTCTCCTAGATCTAACAAAAATATCATGATCATTGTGTAGCCGTGTTCATTTTTTCCCACTTAAATCACTCACTCTTTCCTGTATGGAAACAGTCTCCCTTGTCCATGCAACAAAACAGAAGCTCAATCAGTGTAGACCAAAGTTTGTTCAGTTCCCCCGCCCGGCTCCCACGGCCCGCTTAGACCCAAATAAACACACAGAGGCTTATATCATTTTAAACTATGGCCCTGGCAGGCTTCTCACTAGCTAGCTCTTACATCTTAAATTAACCCATTTTATAAATCTATGTC
>LZPO01116993.1:287451-299571 GCA_001675575.1 Neotoma lepida | reverse complement strand
CAAATAAACACACAGAGGCTTATATCATTTTAAACTATGGCCCTGGCAGGCTTCTCGCTAGCTAGCTCTTACATCTTAAATTAACCCATTTTATAAATCTATGTCGCCACGTGTTCCACGTGGCTTTACCTGTGTGCCATTACATGTTGCTTTTTAGGTGGCAGAATGGTGTCTGCCCAGCTCTGCTCTTTGCTTCTCTTCCCCTAGTTCGAATGTCCCACCTAACCTTATTTTGCCTCACCATTGGCCAAACAGCTTTATTTATNAACCAATCAGAGCAACACATTTTTAGAAAGATATTCCCATCAAATCAGGAAAGACTTTTTGCTTTGTTCACTTTGCATATTCACTATAGTGTAGCATGGTTCTTGGCACACAGAGTCAAACAACAAATTTGTTGAATAAAAGATTAATTAATTAATAATCTCTCTCGTAGCTCGTACAATATTGTACGGAAGTTACTTGACACATTCATGTTTTCTTAAGCTCCATAAGGTAGAACCACATTTTAATATTGCATATTCATTGTTCTTAATGCAATGTTTGACTCACAATAGGCATATGTTAAATCCTTATTGTGTTAGCGCTCTATTACCATAGAGATGGCATAAACAAATGGAGTAGTATTTTGTTTTGCTTCCTAGTTTCAGAAGTTTCAGTCCTTGGTTGTCTGGCTCCACTGTTTTTAAATATGTGGTGATGAAGCAGAATATCATAGTGGCAGTTGCATGTGTTAGATAGGGATTGACCAAGGTGACATGAAAATACAAACGGAGACAGACCTCTACAGAAGCAGACTGTCCCTTAATCAGAGCAATGAAAGGCAGCAGTCTCTCTGTGGGAATGGAGTCTGAGGCACAGGGGGTTGGGGAGTTTACAGGGCAGAAAATGGAACCTTAGGTGGAAGTTCCCATTTACAGATCTGTTCCAGGCAGTCTCAAAGTTGTAAATACCAAAGGGAGTTTAGTATGTTGATCATCTTATCAGGAACTTCCTGGATCCTAACTGCCTGCAGGAGATGTTATCAGCATGTCAACTTTCCTGTCCAGAGTTTCTCAGTGCACCTGTGGCTTTTAGGTCATTAGGCCTTTATTCCAGAGTGAGAGCATAAAAATGGAAAAGAGATGCTGTGTTCATCTGGCTGCTTCCTATTGAGTCAGGGTTTTAGGGTCTGTACTCAGGCTCTAAGGGGGCATATGTCAGGTTGACTTCATGTAGCAGGAGGAGAGTTTTTACTTGATTGTCTGTTGTATATCATGAGATTGCCACCAGGTGGTCCTGGAGAAACCTTTGGAAACAATTAATTAGGCAGGTGCTACAGTAAGAGGAGACCACACAGATTAGAGGATACACAGGGAAACTAGCCGGGGTAGCTATTGTCCCACTCCCTTTGCTTCCAAATATTTGTATAATTCTGATTCTAGGTCTTGAAGTTTCTTGGCAACATCTCTGACAATTCCTAATTGGTTGATGCAGAAGCAGCTTTCCTCTTGGAAAGAGAAAAAATGTTCCACGTTTTTCTGACGTTAGGAGTTCTATGGCCCATCTATTTTGGAGAAAGACCCCTGCAAGGGAATACATTTGGTATTGAAGAGTGTTGATGGTGGGCTGAAATCTCAACTAGAAAGTGAAAAATGGCCGGGCTTTTTTCTTTCTCCCCCCCCCATACAGGGTTTCTCTATGTAACAGTCCTGGCTTTCCTGGGACTCACTCTGTAGACCAGGCTGGCCTCAAACTCAGAAATATGCCTGCCTCTGCCTTCTGAGTTCTGGGATTAAAGGTGTGTGCCACCACTGCCCTGCTCGAAAATTGCCTTGTTAGCTGTTGAAAATAGTAAGTAGAGGTAGACAACCTTGCTGCTCATGTTCCTTAGGCAGATGAGATGCCTAACACAGCCAGGATGGGCAGGAGTTTTAAAGTATAGATGGAATAAGAGTAGATTAAGGTGGTTGTAAAGTACAGAATAAATAGAGTATGTTAAGGTGGTTGAAACTGGTTGCTCCTAAAAATCTGAATTACCAGGGTATTAAACAACTAAGGTGCAGAGTTTTGATCAATTGTCTGGAATATATATATATATATATATATATATATATATATATATAGCTGAGACACAAAGAAAGAAGACTCTTGAGTTGAGGCAGAATGAACTGAGTGTATTAAGAGATGGGAAGAGATATTACTAATGGTAGATCAATCTGTTTGAATAGTGATTTCATTTTCCAATATATGATATTCTCCTGTCAGGACAGTGATTTGAAGGGGTTGATAGGGGAAAGGAGGGTTTGAAGAATCTTGGTTGTAGGTAGACTTTAGCTGGAAATTAATAGGGTGGAGAGTAAAATTCTGGAGTGCACTGGTAGGGAAGTCAGAAATGAATAGGGCCCAAAAATGTGAGGTCTATTCTGCGGCAGGAAAGCATATCTAGGCTGTGGTGGTAGAGGTGTCACAATGGGTCAAAGTTATCATGGAGGGGCAAAGCAGGATCCTAGGGTGAGTCATCATGCAATATGCAGAGAATCTACAGCAGTTTTTCCATTTACCATCTTGATGCTTCTGGGCCACCAGAGAGTTTGACATCTCATGAGAGGTCTGCATTTAAAATGATCATTTGAAAGCTGAAAATGCATGATTTGGTTATAGAGTTGAAACCAAGAGATTTCTTAGGAAAGTGGAGGGGAAGAGGAAGCATGGAATTGGAAGACACGAAGAAGAGCCAGTGAGAGGGGGTGGGTGTCTGTAAATGGGGGTCCCGTACAGGGTGGGAGAAGGATTTGTATTGTCTTGAGGGGCCACTGTTGTTTTTGGAGGTAAATTGGGTGAAAATGAGAAGGATGCCAGTAGCACTAAAAAGTTGGCCAAGAGTGACAGCTTACCATTCTGGATTTTACAATGAGTAGATGGTGACAGTCTAGAAAAAACAGAGCCTTCCTGGGAGGTCTGTTATGTGTATAGGGCCTGGGAATGGGTCTGATTGTTATACAAAGAAGGGTTTAGAGCCATGAGAGGGGTGTGGATCCGTAATGACAAGGGAATGGGGCAACCCAGAAGCACTGGACTTTAATGGACAGACAGACCCAGCTCTTAAATGGGTAATGAAATTGGTTGCCTTTAAGAGCTGGTAAGTTCAGTTTAAGAGATGTATCCAGCACTCTCCTTTGGAAAATAGAGATGTATGGGAGAAATAGTCTTCTCCAGGGAAAAGGAACTCAAATGGTTAGCTAATACCAAATGGTCGGCCTTGAAAAACGTACTTATGAGTAACATTATATAGAATGAGCAGGTTATATTTAATAATAATAATATATGTGTGTGTGTGCATGTATATGTATGTAACATCAATTAATGAAAAAAAGGTCATGAATTTGAAAAAGGGCAAAGGGGTATAAGGGAGGAAAGGGAGAAGTGGTATAATTATATTATAATCCCTAAAATAAAAGAAAAAATAGTAAAGTCCATAGGAGGATCATGATCGGGAAAAAACACAGAAGAAACAGAAGAGTTGCAGCCAGTGAAAAGGCTATTTTAAATTGCATAATCAGATATCACAGTTGGATCTTGAAAATAGGCCCTGCTCAAGGTCTGTCACCCACCCAAGAGTAGAATCACCACCCATCCTGGCCCCTTGCCTCTTGTCACCCCTACAATACTCTTAACTGAGTGTACTGAAACATTTACTTTGGGGGAAAAAGAGAGATAAAGGGGCACTCTAACAGGGGTGAATAAGGGTGGTAGTGCATGAGGCCAAAAATTGTTATACAAGCAAGGTAAAAGGATGCTAGGAGAAAACTTTCCTTCTAGGTGCAGTCGGTTCCAGGGACAGAGACTAGTCCCAATACCAGGAGAGCTACAGAGCACCACAGGAAGTGAACAGGAGAAACTAGAGAACTAATGCAATCTGGGCTGACAATGCCCCCTCCAAGAGCCAAAGACCATCTAATAAAAAACCCAATACCAGGAATGAGAAGCCCTCTTTTGAATGTTGGTCAAGGTTGTCCAAGAGATGTCCAAAACATTACAGTCTATTGTTATTGCTCTTGTCTGGCCATAGAGGTGGAAGATAAACTCCTAGTTTTGAAGCCCCTATGTACTTCATACATAGGGCACAAAGGCCCCTGAGCTGGAAATGACCTGAATGCCTTCTACATGAAGAATAGCTTTCATGGTACCAGCTTCCAAAGGAAGAAAGCAAACAACAGTCCTACCTAGCTATGATACCTATGAACCACAACAATAACCAGCATGGCATGATAACCTTAAGGGTATAATAGTGGTCTGCATACCTTGGTGGCAACCAACAACTCTCTAATTGTACTTAAGATATGATCAATAAGGAGTAAATGATGCTTTGTACTCAAAACCTGGCCAGCTACCCAGGGCTAGTAAAGTCATCTGATGGGAGAGAGGAGAGGTTCTATGAACAAGGGACATTGAGATCATGAAGCCAGCTAGACTGGTGGAAATGCATGAACTGTGGACCAATAACTGTGGAGCCCCCCATGGTGCTGAACTCGGGCTCTGGAGGCTTGAGACAGTTGTTTGGCTTGAAGTGTCTGAGGGCCCCCAGGCAGTGGGATCGGGATCCATCCCTGGTGCAGGGGTTGACTTTTTGGAGCCCCGTGCCTGAGGTGGGACACCTGGCACAGTCTTGGCGCAGGGAGGAGGTTCTTGTCCTGCCTTGGCTGAGAGTGCCAGACTCTGGGGACTCACCATGGGACACCTTGTTTTAGAAGAGGTGGGAATGGGAGTGGGTTGGGCGGGGAGCTGGTGGGGCAGGAGGATGGAGGAGAAGGGGATCTGAGGTTGGTATGTAAAAGGAGTGGAAGATCTTTTTAATAAAAAAATAAAATTAAATAAAATTTTAAAAAAAGACATCCTACAACCACTATTTTCTTAAACCAGCACAATCCCTAAGTAAGTCCAAACATTTGTCCTTATACTCACAGATGAATGTAGTTCTCACCTCTCATCAAGATCATTTCTCTTTGCAACATACAAAGTCCACTGTAGAAAACTACAACAAATCAAAATGCAGAGTTGTGGAGTACAGTCCCAATGCATACATCTACAAAACATCTCCCATACCTAAGGCTCAGGGAACATTGTAGAAGGAGAGCAGAAATATTGTAAGAGCTAGAAGAAAGGGAAATTTACTGTAAGACTGTAAGACTTAAATTTACTGTAAGTGTTTCTTGGTAATGTCAGAAACTACACCCATAAAGTTTTAACAATATGATCAACTGAACATGAGCTGAACGAGGACAGTATCAATAAATATACTAAAGTGAATGAGGAAAAGCCCATCAGGTTGCAACCCTATACAACAAATGACAGGCAACTAAGGAATGCTGAGGGTGGAAGAGATAGGCTTACCCAGGGAAGAAAAAACCAATTGGTTATCCTACTGGATAATACATGGCCAGCATGTACATTTGTGTGTGTGTGTGTGTGTGTGTGTGTGTGTGTGTGTATGTAACAACAATTAATGAAAAAAAGGAGGGCCATGAATTTGAAAGAGCAAGGAGGAGTATATGGGAGGATTTGGAGTGAGGAAATGATGTGATTATATTATAATCTCAAAAATAAAAGAAAAAAGTAGTTTTAAAAATTATATTTGATCTAGGGTGAAAGGGATGAGGTTCCTTGCAACTAGAAATCCTCCACCATATTATAAGGTCCTCAAAGGTGTTGAATCAGTTACAAGTCTCCTTATAGGTATATCAGGGATGAATAGAGCTATTGTAGGGTAAGAGCCAATAGGACAGATTATATCAGAACTTTTTGTTAAAACATAGGAAGGAAGTCCAGTTGTTTAAGGGAAGTAGGTCCGGTAAGTAAGGTTAGAATAGGGTTTAGGGCCTTTTAGAGCGAAGATAGGTGAATCTATAAGTAAAGATCATCAGGATTAGATTCTGTTGGAGTGAAGAGGACTACTTTAGGGGTTCAAGTTGTAGGGAGGGCCTGAAAATTAGGGTTAAGAAGATACACTAGAGTTCCAATCTTAAGGGTGGCCTCATGGTGAGGGGAGGACAGGAGTTCATTTGTTTGTACCTAAAGCCAAGTCTTTAGAAAGGAAAGGAGATTGTTAGCGACAGAAATGGGGAATCAGAGAGCTCTGAGAGGCCAACCTAAGGGGAACCATAGACCTCCCATATATAAACTCAAGGGAGTTGAGGTGGAAAAGTTTTGAGGGGAGAGTCCTTAGCTTTAGTAGTGCAAAGGTAAGAGTCTGGTCTAGTTTGTTCTAATTCTAGGGTTAGTTTGATGAGAATTTCTTTGAAGGTTTGGATAGTTATTTCTACTTTCTATGATGATTGGAGCTTGATAAGGGATATGGAATCTCCAGAGAACCTAGAGAGAGGTTACAACTTGTTGGGTGATCATGGATATATAAATTCAGGGCCATTGTCTGATTAGAGAGAGGACATGTGATTTAATCAGCAGGTAAGTTCAGAGACAAAGATGTAGGCCCTTTTGTTAGTAATTTGGGAAGACTCAATTCGTTCTGAAAATTTATCTACCATTACTAAAAGATACTTACACCTTTATACAGAGTGCATGTGGGTAAAGTCCAGTTGGCAGGCATGAGACCCTCATTTGGTGTGTTGTGAATGGCGGAGGTCTAAGGTTTGAATTTGAGTGCTTTCTTCTACATGTATCAAAGTAATTAGATAAGTCTCATAAGAACTTGTTGTCTGAATATTTAAGGGGAAATATCATTGTCTAAACTGGAGTAGAACTTGGTTAGAGGGATGGAATGGGGAGTGTAAGTGGGTAAGGCTGTAATTGGTCAGAGGAAAATCAGGGGAATGGGGTGGGTTAGGAATGGAGACTTAGTAGACCATGAGTAAGGAAGTTAGGGGGCAGGAGGTGGAATCACTAAGGGCAGGATGAGTGAGAGCAATGTCCTTGACAAGCTTAACGGCATGACTCTTGGAGAGGAGAATGTATTGTTTATCCATTTCATGGTCACAATCATGAACAATAGATGCTGTCTCAGGAGGTAAAGTAGCTTTTCAGAGATTTTGGATTTAGGCTGAATTAATGATGGGAGTTCCCCTGTGTGAGAGAAATTCCCTCTGTCTCCATATTAGGATGTTGGAAAAGGATAACATTTTAGGTGTATTTTAAGTCTGTACAGATGTTGACTTGTCATCTTCAGCCAAGGTCAGGGCTCACAATAAGGCTGTGAGTTCTGCCAGCTGTGAGATGGTATAAGCTAGGAGGGGTCCAGCCTCAATAAGAGTGAAAGAGTATGAATGGTGAGGGTAGCCCTGGATGAAAGTACAGTCAAGCTGCAAAAGCAGGTGTCTTGAGGGACCCATTTATGAACCAGTCTGGAGTTTGGGGAGGGGAAGAATCATAGATATGGGGAAAGCAGTTGAGAGTAAAGTCTAAAATTTGCATGCAGAAATGAAGGAGGAGCTGGAATGTAGCCTCAGTGGTGTTAGTAGTAAGGCAGCAGGGGCTAAGGGGCAAAATGTTAGGTTGTGGTCCAAGAGATAGGTTTGGAAGACCTGAACTTGTGAAGTGTGCAGTAATGTTAGGAGGGCCAAATAGCTGAAGAGATCTTTGAGCAAGTGTGTGAAAAAAAAAAAGAGTAGTAAGGGGACTATTATTTTCAGGGGTGCTCATTGACAGAGGACAGTGAAGGTCAGGTCCTGGTTAATATGAAGGAAGAGAAAGAATGGTAGGGAAGGGTCTGGCATCGTGAAAGTAGAGAGTCTAGATCTACTCTGTTTTAAATTGTTAATGGAAGTATGAACAGAGTGGGAAAATAGAGGTTCCTTAATGGACCCTTTGGTGGCCACTTAGAGGGGGTGGGCAATGGGGGAGAAGTTAGCAGTTCATATTTGAAAAAAAGTTGACAAGGCCTAGGAAGGCATATGTTTCGTCTTGGTGATAGGCATGGGGTAGCTAAGGAGTTTCTATACTCATATCAGTGGGATGGACTAAGAATGACAAGAGAGGGAGAGAGCTAGGCAGGCTATAGATGGTTGACATACTGAGGCCTTTTCTTGAGATTCAGTAACCCCAGGAGGTGAGTGAGTTATTAAGACAGATATGTGTTAAGTAGGTATTATAAGAAGGGCTACATAAAAGAAAGTCATACATACACTGTAGGAGAAAACTAGGCAGGTGAGTTGAAAAGACAGATAACACATGTTAAGCAGGTATTATAGAAGGGGCTACATAAAGAAGAAGATCCAAATACTGTAAGAAAAATTGTGAGTTTAAGTCAACACAGGACAAGTCTTGTAATGCCTGGCCAAAAGAGTGGGAGCTGTCCTGGAATCCCTTGGTCAAAACTGTCCTCATTAGTTCCCAGGTGAAGGAGAAAGGGAGTTGGGATTTGGGATAAAAGGGAATAGTAAAGAAGGCATATATGAGTTCTAGGATGGCGAAGTGAGTGGTGGAGGGCTATTTAGGAGAGGAGGGTGTAGAGGTTTGGGACCACCAGGTAGGTGGGTATAATAGCCTCAGTTAGCTTTCAGAGGTCTTAAACCAAGCAAGTTTCCATTGGGGTTTTTTGATTCCAAGAATAGGGATGGTGTCAGGGGAGTTAACAGGGGAGGAGGATGTTGGTCCTGAGGAGGCAACTAATAATAGATTTAAGCCCACATTAGGTGTTAGGGGGAAGGGAGTATTGATCTTGAATGACTTAGGAAAGGAGATCTTTGAGAATAATTAGGATCAGGACATGGTGATGGGTGATAGAGGGGCAATATGTATCCCAGACTAAAGTGTTGATGGTGAGGGGTGGAAAGGGATGGGAAGTTGTGAGTGGTTGAGGAAGGGGAGGATGTTGTCAGAGTCCAAATGGAGGAAAACATGGAAGTGGCATCTAGAAGAAGAATATGAATGGAAGCCTTGAGCTTATCTAACAGGTCTTTCCTTAAGAGGAAGAGAAGGCATTTTAGCATGCCTAAGAAGGATTGTGTGAGGCTGAGGGTGCAAAACTGGTGAATGATAAGTGGTATAAGCCTGGAAATGATGGGAATGTCTGAGACTCCAGTTCCCATGATGCATGAGGGTTTAGTTTGTTCCTTCTAGAAGGTGAGGAGAGAGAAGGGTGCCCTGTGTCTAGGATAAAGGAGATCTCTTGCCCAGTCAAGGTCCCTAGTACCAGGAGATCTATGGCATGTCAGGAATAGGTTGCACCAAGGATTGTGAAACATGGCCCTCCAGTGCAGTACCTAGATCATAGGGTTGGAATAGCAGATGACTGGAGGAGTACCAGGACATCCCTGATGATAGTCCATTTTTCAATGCCTTCATTTACCACAGGCTGAACAGGCTCAGGTGGGATGCTTGGGTTCTATACAGGCTTTAGCCCAATGGCTCGTTTGGTTGTACCTGAAGCAGGGCCTGAGGGGCTATGTCTCTTTGAAGGAAACTCTATGGCCAAGTGACAGCCTGGGCAGTGGGCAGTTCTGAAGAACAGACGATAGGGACTGGAAATGGGCAGTCTGATCTAAGTCTTATCATCCTTGTCCTTTTTTCATTCCCTGTCTTTGCCTTACCCTCTCTAATGTTAAATACTTTGAATGCTATATCTAGGAGGTCTTCTTGCAGAATCTTGGGCTCTTTTTTCTAACTGCCTGAGTTTATGGCAGATGTCAGGGACAGACTGGCTAATAAATTGAACATGGAGAAAGGGTCCCAGCTGGAGTAGTTTCATGTAGATTGGTATATTTAGTTGTAGTCTCAATGAGATGGGCCAAGAATAGGGCTGGACTTTCATTGGAGCCTTGAGTGACTGCTCTGGCCTAATGATTGACAGTGAGGTGGGAATTTTTTTGCATGCCCTCTAAAAGGCATGTAATCACTAGGTTAAGTGATGCAGAGCCCTCCCCAGGGGGTTGGTAATTCCAACAGGGGTCTGTAGCTGGGACTCCCTCCTCTGCAGCAGGGCTGTGGTTATATCTAAGAGATATAAATTGTGTGCATGGGCCAGAGTGGAGTGCCAGATGTGTTCTTTTTTATCTGGGGTGGGAGTAAAAATTAGTATATAATATGTCAAGTTAAGTGGTACATGTTGGACAGATGGTTTTCTGAAATGGAGGGGATTTTCTGAAAAGGAGCCTTATCTTTCCTTTATTTGGTTCCTGGCTAAAAAGGAAAAAGAGACCTGGATTTGGGAGGCTCTGTCACATTCTGAAACCTCTCTTCCGGGAAATATATGGGTAGGGGTATAGGAAGGGTGCCTATGTGTACGGGAATGAGTACCAGGAGAAGGGGATGGGGAGTAAATGAGGATGTGGTGGGGAACATGGCAGGAAAGAAGGAAGGAGTGAGAGACAGGATCCTGGGAGGAATGGGTGAGACGTGAGTGGGGGTAGGTAGTGGAGAGATAGGAGAGGATAATGGGAGGCGATGAGGCAGGATTTGAGATGAGGGTAGGGGTATTGGGGTGGAGAGGTGGCAGGTGGATTATTGGTGGGGTAATCAGCAGGACAGAAATTGGAGAAAATGGAAGGAGGAGGAGATGGGTCAGTAAATTGGGGGGTGGGAGATTATTTGGAAAGGGGCTGTTGGAGCCGTAAAACTTGATATACTGTGAAGGCTTAGCAGGAGGGGCATGCCAAAAGGGTAAAGTAAGCTTGAGCCTAGGGGACCTTTGAAGTTATCTAAGTCCACTGAGAATTTGGAAGTCAAAAGTACAGAATTCAGGAAAGGTGTCAATGTTGTCTAATTGATATTGGGGCCAGATCTGAACAGAGAGCTGCATAATAGGAGGTCTGAGGTCAGTGAGACCTAAAGTTTTGAGATTTGACTTTAAGCATGCCAAAAGAGTGTCCTTAGGTACAGACAATTTAGAACTCATCTCATAAGGCAAAGGAGAGGGAGGCTAAAGTTGTACCCCAAGTCATTACTAGGGTTAAGACAGCAGTCAGAGGAGCAAGCCTGATTTGCAGAAGAAGGGGGCATCCCCTGCTTATAAAATCAGGCAGCAAAAGCCAAGGAACTCTGGGGTTCTGGATAAGGCCTAGGTCTGAGGCATCTTCAGATATTGGTCAGGCCCTAACTTTTCCAGTGAGTTTGTGGTGGGTGCAGTCCAATATGCAAATGGTAAAGAGCATCTGTTCTTGGAGGTCAGCAGATAGTGAGACAGAAAAGGGGAAGGCAGATGAAGAAAAGAACCCAAAGTGAATTTACATAGCATACCAATAAAGCCCTAGAACAGTGTTTGTACTATTTATGTGGATAAAGGCTGCAAAACCCCAGAGGTTTCAGGCCGGGACTGATGCCTCTTTAGATCTTTTGTATGTCCACAGAGCAGTCAAGTTCTAGATGGGATAGTGTCAAAGAAAAGGAAAGGAAACAGGTAAGGGGAAAGAGGAAAAGCCAGCCAGAGGGAAGGTGTGTGGTATGGGACCTCAAAAGTCCTCCTTGTTTTAGGCACCAAGTGTTAGATCAGGACGGATCTAGGTGGTGGGAAAATAAAAGGCAGAGGAAAGTGACCTGTGCAAAGCAGGTTGTCTCTTAATCAGAACCATGGAGGGTAACAGTCTCTACATGGGAGTGGAGACTGCAACAAGATGCAGGGAGCTTGGGAGTTTATAGGGCAGAAAAGGGGGTAGAAGTTTTCTGCTGATGTTCCCTTTCAGTCTCAAACTTGTAAATATAAATAGAGGCTGGTATGTTGATCTTCTTATCAGAAGTTTCTTGGATCCTGACTGCTTGAAGTAGATGTTAGCAGCATACCAACAGAACAGGATGGGAATATCCAGAGTTTCTCAGCTCATCTTCTGGTTTTTAGGTCATTAGCCCTTTTGTATGGATCAGAGGTGGCTGCTCATGTCATGGTATCAGGAAACAAAGAGAGAGAGAGAGGGGATGAGCTAGAGTGAGGAGTCAGGGACAATATACCATTCACAGGTACACCCCTTATTTTTCCAACAAGGCCTACAATCTAGAGCAGAGTCTCTATTATCGCCTGTGATGCTTTGAATGAGAATGATCCCCAAAGGCTCATATATTTGAATGCTTGGTCTGCAGTGGGTGGAAGTGTATGGGAAGGAATAGAAGGACTGGCCTTGTTGGAGGAGGTATGTCACTGGGGAGTGGGCATTGGGATTTCAAAAGCACACAATATTCCCAGTTAGCTCTCTCTCT
>LZPO01116993.1:261581-287396 GCA_001675575.1 Neotoma lepida | reverse complement strand
TCTCTCTCTCTCTCTCTCTCTCTCTCTCTCTCTCTCTCTCTCTCTCTCTCTCTCTCTCTCTCTCGACAACAGGCTCATGACTGTTGTCTCAACATGGGAGCTCTTAGCTACTGCTTCAGCTGCCATGCTCACTGCCATGATGGTCATAGACTCACCTTCTGACACTGTAAGCAGGCCCTCAATTAAATTCCTTACTTTAGAAGTTGCCTTGGTCATAATGTCTCCTCACAACAATAGAAAAGTAACTAAGATATATCCCAACAATGTCATCAGTTAACAACACATGAGCTTTTGGGAGATAATCCAAATTCATAATGTGCTTAATGAGCACAGTAAAAGAGATGGTCTAATAAGTAAAAGAAGTGGTCAAATATATTAGCTGTTATTTAAAGAAAAAAATAGGGTATTCAGGGAAACCCAGATTAAAAAAAATCCCATGATTTTATTAATCTGTACAGACAAATCTGCAATGGAAATATACAGATAACAGCTTCATGAAAATCAGATATATGGATACTAAGCTGTCTCCCTTTTGCTTACAGAGAGATGCTCTGGATAGCATACAGTGACTTTAAGCCCTGTACATATTGATCATTTAGGCATGTGATTGTTTGTAGCCATCACAAGCCCTTTCAGACATTTCTTGAAACCAATAGGACAACTGACACATTCCTCACTGCCTAAAAGATGCATATCAGAAGTTCACCTTAATATTTACATTTGTCAGTGAGCACCTTGAGTACTTTGGCTAAAGGATGTTAAACAGAAGGGGGAAACTGGAGTTTCAGTCTTTTGAAAATTAGATTTATCTGATTATATAGTTGTTCTTCCAGAGTTAAAACCACTTAATGTGTCTATTTTCAAAGCTTTTGCATTGATTTTAGACAGAAGTACCTTTCTAATGTTCTTTGTAAGATTAGCTTATATATGCCTCAAGCTACCTTGAGTATAATGTTTCCAAGGAAAAGAAAAACAAAACAAAACAAAAAAAACCATATACACACACACAATTCACAATGGCCTCAACATATAGGTCAAAGACTGAAAACATGAAGAGTTACACATTATCATATAGAAGAAATTTAGAGTATTATTTCTTCTAGGCCACAGGAAACCAGGGATAATACCAAGTGTACTGGAAAGCAGAATATTCCACTGAAAGGAGCTGGGACAAGAAAGCCCTTCCTTACTCTGCCTTTCTCTACATTAGAGCATCTGATTCCCAATATTATAGTGAGGTGTTTCTTTCCTTTACTTTAAATCACTCAAGTAAAATAAAAAATATTAAAAAAATAAACAAACAAACAAAAAAACAGGACACCAGGAGAACATGGCCTATGGAATTAACTAAGCTGGGCTTATGTGTGCTCAGTGACTGAATCTGCAAGCTCGGGACCCGCATGGGTTTGCACTGGGTCCTCTGTGTATATGTTATGGCTGTTAGCTTGGTGTTCTTGTGGGACTCATAAAACTGTGAGGAAATATGTCTCTGACTCTTTTGCCCACTCTTGGGACTCTTTTCCTCCTGTTGGGTTGCCTTTTCCAGCCTCAATATGAGGGCTTTGGCCTTGCCTTGTTTTGTCCTGTTTGGCTGTCATCTCTTGAAGACCTACTCTTTTCTGAAGACGAAATAAAGGGGAGTGGATCTGGTGGAGAGGTGATGTGTGGGGAGCTTGGGGGAGTGGAGGTAGGGAAAACTGTGGTCAGGATGTATTGTATGAGAGAAGAATCTATTTTCAATAAATTTTTTTAAAAAGCAACACTGGATATAAAGATATCAGAATACTAGATTTAGAGAATTAATTTTTGTAGTTAGTAGATATTATCCTTTTGTTGTGTCTGATTCAGTTGTTTTTGTTCTTTAAAATACAGCATTTTCTTATTTACATACAATGTATTTCCATTATATTCATCCTCTACTTCTCCCCCAACTCCTCTCAGATCCAGCCCTCACCTTTTCACTTCCTAACCCTCCCAACTTGTGGCTTCTTTTTATAACCAACCAAGACCAATTTGTACATTCATGTGTATGGGTATATCCACTGGAGTATACTCACACCACAAGGGGCTATACCCTTAATGAAAACTGACTCTTCTTACCTCTGAAACTACCAATTTTCAATAGCTCCTTAGTTGGGGTTTGGGGCTCATGAGCTCCTCCCTGCTCCATGACAGAACATTAATTCTATTAATCTTGTGTAGGTCTTATGCAGGCAAACGCAGCTGCTGTGAGCTTGAGTACAATAGTCCTATCATGTCCAGAAGATACTGTTTTGGTTCTGTACTCTTTGACCTCTGACTCTTACAGACATTCTACTCTCTCTTCTGAAATATCCATTGATTCTTGATAGAGAGAGAAGGAGTATGGTATAAATGTCTCATCTGTGAACAGTCCATAGACACTTATTCTCTGCACTTTGACGAGTCATGAGATTCTGCATTAATCATTGTCTACTTTATAAAGAAGTATCTCTAATGAGGACTGGGCACTACACTAATCTAGAGGTATATAAGGGACATAAGAGAGATTCTGTCTTTTGCTCACTAATTTCAGCTCCTGTCTTCCACTGTACCACCAACTTCATTAAGCTTCTCTTCTGTGGAAGCCCATGCTGTAATCCCATATGCCTCCACATTTTCATCTTTCACAGTGGCACCGTCACTCTCTGACACTGTGTTTCTCATTGTAAGTTTTTCTTCCACACAGACTCCTTGCATAATCCATACCTTACCCAGAAACTCCCTGACTCTTTCTATTCTAAGAGTCTT
Source organism: Neotoma lepida (assembly GCA_001675575.1). NCBI lineage: Eukaryota > Metazoa > Chordata > Mammalia > Rodentia > Cricetidae > Neotoma > Neotoma lepida. Next base: position 284,627 of record LZPO01116993.1, on the reverse strand, counting down.
CATTTCTACTCCTTTGAAGCCTCATCTTCTTTGAACCAAAATTTGGTCAGCTTGAGGTAACAGCCTCACCCTGGTAGGGAAATGAAGAGCCTGCTTTTACCTTCTATGTACTGTTGCCTTTGTTCTCTAATTCTTACATGTCTAGTCATTAATCGCATCATAACCTCAGAAACAATAACTCTTCCCTTGCCCAGTCCTGGAAGTTTCCCCTACTGTCATCTTCCCCCGAGTCAGGATGATCCAGGTAACATGAGGTAATAAATATGCCATAAGATAAATTTGTGTTCGCTTCCATCAGCTAGACCTTCACTGCTGCTGGTCATTTGTTTTAGTCCTTAGTTCCTATAATAGCCAATGCCCTACTTATCTCAAGCCCCTAGTTTAACCTGCTATGCACACTTGAAACAAAATAAAATTTAAAAGCATTTGCAACCATGAATACTCTTCTCAAGTAACCAAATCTCATCCCTTTTACTGAAAAGGGATCAATAAGGTTTCATTTTCTATACCTCTTGTTTTCAAGTTTCAGAGATTTATTGATCAGTGTAATAAACTCCAAAACATCAACAAGATTTCATGCATTCACAGGAAAAAAATTCCTGCTTAAGTGGAAAATCATGTGGATGGCTTCTGAAAAGACCTTCATCATAAGCAGCGTAATGGTGAAATACGTGATTTACAAGTCAGGACCTTCTTTCTTCAGTTTGCTAGTCCATGATCACTGAGTCCAATTTGTTTTGCTCATTGGGATCAGTTCGTTCCGATGTTCTGGATTATTCGTCCTGTCCCAACTGAAGTCTAGATTGAATAATGTCAGACATATTACATACAGTTATGCTCCAGTTCCTCTTGGTCCAATAAATACAAGGAGAGGAATAAAGTTTGACTGATTCTAGGACTTCCTGAAGATCTGATGGAACATGTTGCAGCAGAGGTCTATGCTTACAGAGACAGAAGAATAAGCACAGCATTGCAAACTAAGCAGCTTCTCAAATAACCAATTTTCATGCCTTTTACTAAAGAAAAAAATCAATGAAGTTTCATTTTGTGCATCTCTTAACCACACATTCTCTTATTAACATTTAGCACGTGCAAAAATCATTTACTTAAAAGTAACTAGCTAATGACCTCCATTTGGACAAATGCATTCACCATCCTCCTAAGTAGCTTTACAGTACTCAGTTGTTCAAAAATATTTCATCATTTTCACAAACTACTTGCTAACTAACATATAAAAACTTTTTTTCTTTTCCCTGGCTGCCATTTCATCTTTATTTTTCCTGGTATGCCTTGCCCACTGCAAATATCTTTGATGGCATTACCACATGGTCTTAACATTTACCAATTCCTATTCCTTCGCCTCTTTCCTTTCCAAGCCTGCTTCTCCTTTCATCATCTATTAATGGCACCCTCTTTAGAGCTACAATTATTGTACCTCCTTTGCCTGATGTTATTTTTCCCCTTTACAGATCTCAAGTAGGCAATATTTTCCTTTGTATCTGCTCCAGCTTCCAGGCTACAAAGGATCACCAGCAGTAGTATGACACAGCAATAATGCCTCCATTTCACATATATTTTAAGGACAGAGCTTGCTTTCTCAGTGTATCTCACCTGTTCTTTGATTTATCTCATATCGAACCTCTATATCAGCATTCCCTGAAATTCATTCCTTGGAACACTAATGATGTGGGATATTAATAATTTCTGTGTGAATAAATGTCTGTGAAAGAAAGAAATAAGTTTGGAAATGTGGGATTAATGAAGGCAGTTAATTTTCTACCATAGTAACTGAGTCCCTAATAATTCTCATATATAATGTGAAAGGTATAATATGATTCATTTCCCAATGCATTTGCCCTAGAAACATTTTTCTCATTGTCTTCTAGAATAATGTTCTGAGAGATATCATTTGCTAAAATACTGCAATTTCATATTCATCCATTTCTATTTTCTATTCTCAAATCTCCTCCATTCATTTTCTAAACTCCAAACTTTGTAGGCCTCTCAGTCCTAGTGGATGGGCTTTTATCACACATTTACTAAGAAAAAGATGGTCATTGCATGGAAAACCTCTTGTTTTTAATTTATACTTCCATGTGCAATGTGTAGTCATTCATCACTGCTCTGATCTCTCATCCTGATCACAATCTTGCTTTTCTCACCAACACCATTTTCTTTCTTCATTCTGCTAGGAGTCATACCCTTTACCCCACACATGGGTTCACTTAAGTGCCTCATGCTAAAATAAGCAAACCCAATTCAGCAAGTAATCATTTATATTCTGGCATTACCTTCCTGCCAGATTCTTGACACTAGTCTAAGATTGCTGCTATCTTTCCTTCACTGTGTGCTCACAATTTACCCCCTCCAGTCAACCATCTGTCTCCACCATAACCAGCATGCTCATAAATGTAAATAGTGTTTTCAAAACCGCCTATCAAAAGGTATATTGATGGAGATGTTGTTCTGTATGCTGTGAATATGTGTTGCTCTGATTGGTTGATAAATAAAATGCTGATTGCCCAGTAGCTAGGCAGGAAGTATAAGCGGGATAAGCAGACAAGGAGAATTCTGGGAAGAGAAAAGCTGAGTCAGGAGATGCCAGCCAGCTGTCCAAGGAACAACATGTAATGGCAGGTATAGCCATGGAACATGTGGCAACATATAGATTTATAGAAATGGGTTAATTTAAGATGTAAGAGCTACCTAGTGAGAAGCCTGCCACAGGCATAAGCCTCTATGTGTTTACTTGGGTCTGAGTGTCCGCAGGAGCCTGGCGGGACCCAGACAAAACATTCTCCAACAATATACTCTAAAGATTCAACTCAAAGAATATTCATCATTAGTCCACTGAAGGCTTACTATCTTACTTACTTTTAGTTCTCATCTTAAAGCCTTTTCCACCCATTTTCAGTCTCACTTACTGAATCTTTTTATACATTCCAGAAACTTCATAGCTTTGTAGATTCACGCCTTAGGTCCTTTACCTCGCTCTACTCTTCTCACCAAAATGAAGTAATTCCTTGTTTTTTATTTGTATACTTCTTCTAAGCATCAGGTTTAATTAAATATTCTCTAGTCATCTCCATCAATATTCCCACACAGAAGAGCTAATGATCCTCAAGTCTTTTGAGGAGTAATGGATACAGTCATTGGGGATAATACTCAGTGCCTCATTCACAACAGATAAATGTTCCAAGTCACATTTACTTTATCCCATACTCACTGTAGAAACATGTTCCATGCCACATATAACTCAAAAGTCACAAATTTCACTTTCTGCATAATGTGATTTATATTGTCATCTCACTGCCAAACCCTTCCCCAGTACCCTAGTAAAAGACTGAATCATGCTAAGGTACCCTAATTCAATTCCTTGAAGTCTGATATGCACATCATAGGCACTTAGTACATGTTTCTTAATGACATGTTTACCCTGTCTCGTTAAGAGAACAGACCTTGGACTCATGTTTGCTTTGATTCATATTATAGCCTTATCATTTCCTGGCTTTTGAGTTTGAATAATTGAAATAGCAATTTCTTTGTATTTAAGGTTTTTTTTTTTTTTTTTTGGTTTTTCGAGACAGAGTTTCTCTGTATAGCTTTGCGCCTTTCCTGGAACTCACTTGGTAGTCCAGGCTGGCCTCGAACTCACAGAGATCCTCCTGCCTCTGCCTCCCAAGTGCTGGGACTAAAGGCGTGCTCCACCACTGCCCGGCTGTATTTAAGTTTCTATATCTATAAAGAAAAAATAACAAATGCTCTTACCTTGCAAGGTTACCCGATTTACGTAAATACATGTAATATGCTAGAAGAAACATCTGATAACCATCATTATCATAAGTATATACTTTCATATTAATTATAATATGGACTGACTCAGAGAAAAACTTCATAGACTGTAGTTCCTACTGTCATTGGAACAGGCCAGTGACTGCTTTAATAGAAAAGGTCTTCTCCAGACTAAGCTAATCAAAGATCCTATTTTGGTCAACAAGTCACTTAAAAGTGACAACATCAATACTAATTTGAAAGCAAGAGTTGGACCAGACAACCTTTAATCCAGTCAAACTACCTCTTGAGAATTGAGAGTCGAATGTCTGTGTGATGCTATTTCATCACAGACCACAGACTAAAGCAGTACTTTGCCTTAAAGACCTATGAGCTTATGTTGTAGTATTGAGGAAGGAAACTAAGTAGGAGGGGGGAGGGAGAATCCAAATCAAGACCAAAGACTAAGCATGAAGACAGGCACCAAAGTCTAGTAGAGAGCAGTAGAGACTTTGGAATTAGACTCAAAATATCTAATTTTTAAACCTTATTCCTGGCTTGCTAGAGTGAGGCTGCTTAACCAAAAATCTTAATTTTATTGTGTAATTTTGTGGTTATAACGTAACATGAACTCCTTTATAAGGTAGCCTTGAAGATGAAATAACAAAATCCTTCTACATGGTTCACTGCAGTGTCTGTATCAACTTTCAACTTCAATTTTTAGGATCACCATCATCATTTTCGCATTAATAGAGATCAAGGTACCTACCAGCCTGTAATCAGAGGTGCAAACCAGTGTCAAAAGCAAGAAACTGGTGTGGGGTTCCTATGACAGAGAATTCCAAGTCAGCCTGCATTGTACTTGCTTTATCCTACCATATTTATTTTTCTTGTTGCTATGACAAAATGCTTAATAGAAACAACTTAAGGAAAGAACAGTTCGTTCAGGATCACAGTTTAAGAGTATATAATGAAAGGTAATATAAGATAATAGAAGGTAAGTCTCAGTGGCAGGACCTTGAGGTCACACTGCATTCAGTCAGAAGCAGAGAGAGGTGAATGCTGGTATACAGCTCCATTTCTCCTTTTTATTCAGTTCAGGACAGGACCCCATCCTATGGAATTGTGCAACCCACATTTAAGGTGGGTCTCCTAACATCAATTAACTCAATATAGAAACTTCTTCATAGATATTAGCCAAGGGTTTGTCTACTAGGTGATTCTAGATCCTGTCAAGACAATCAATATTAGCCACCACACCTACCTTGTTTTTCCTATGCTACCCAGTTCCCCAGGTTTTTTCTAAATTAGGAGTGTCTATATGGATTTGCTTTCCACATTGGATTTACAGAGATCGGTTGCCTTAACAAGATCTTCCACGACATGTATACTCCTCTCCTCCTTAATCTCAACTGCCATCATTCTTATTTACATTTTCCCTTGATACACTGAGTTGCTCAGTGTTCATATACTTTATTATGCCTGTTTAAGCTGTTCCTTCTACCTAGAAAGCACTCATTTAGTTAACAAATAGTTGAGTATGCCTTTCACTGTTCAGACATTGGGGATACAGCAGTAAATATAGCAGACATAGTTCACTCATCATCGTGCACATATATTCTAGTGGGCATTGATAATAAATATATAAACAAAATAAATAACATAATTACAGTGTCATTATGACAACAGCTATGAGAAATGGAGGGAGAGTATTAAGATAGGGAAGATGGTGCTGCTTTCACCAAGATAGAAGAGTATCTGTATGTCATGTTAATTCTGCTAATATTACTCTGTTCATCCCACAGATTTCAGCCTCACTCTTCACCTCTCCCGAAGTCTACTCTGAATCACAGGTTAGAAGCGCTCTCTCTCTCTCTCTCTCTCTCTCTCTCTCTCTCTCTCTCTCCATCTCCCTCTTCCCACTCTCCACTCACCCTCTCTTAGTCTCTCAGAACACCCAAGTACATTCAACACATAGTGTCTAATTCAGTAATATGCATTCAGTAGAGCAGGGACTCCCAATCAGGTGACTGGGGACATTAGGGAATCTATGGGTAGCCTCAATTGTACTCAAAAGTTACTTTATACATGTATCTATGTATTTTTTTCTGGAACAAATGTTAATACTGTTTCTCATACTCTCAAACAGTAAATGGTCCTAATGTCTACTGCTGAGTTGATGGTCAGTGAACCATCAGATTTCCTTCCTCCTCATGAGCACTGCATTAGCTCTCCTTGGATGAGTTCTATCCCTGAGGTATTTGTGGCTTAACGCTGAATTAGTACCCACACTAATTCAGATTGCTAATGTACTTAACATCCCACTATTTAGTGGCTAACATACAACAGACACTATGTAAAGCACAGCGGGATCCAAAGAGATGAAGTCCGAATACAGAGCAAAGGACAGGCCACACACCATTTCCTCATACATATCCATTCTCTCCTATCTGGTCATAAACTCCTGCAAAGACAGAGTTCCTTGCTGTGCTTTCCCCTCTATCTCCCTTCAGCTCTTAATGTGCATTCCTCATGTAGATGGTGCTCAGTAATATGCTATTCATTTTGTTCCCATTTTTGTTAGGGGAGTGAACTGAATTTTGTCGCATCCAGTTAACAAGGATTTGGAGTGCACTTTAAGAAATGTGATTACACATGATTTATGAAAGGCAACAACCCAGAAAACACAAATTCCCTGAATTAATGGTATGACCCCCCTCCTGCACCTGAATGGCAGTACCTATGTTGTAGTTCATAGGAAAATAAGTGAGCCTCCTGAGAGAGAACTAAAATAGCCATAAAAAGATATCTTGGGGCTAAATTTATTCCCATTGGAGGCCACAATAATGCAAAAGGGCATAATTTAGAAAGCAACAGGATTACTCAAAGCAATGACAGCTTCCTGGGGGAGCACTTAACATCCAGAAAAAGAAGGTATGAGAGGGAGGTAGGAAAGGGAAGAAAGGGGAGGGGTAGGAAAGCCTGTGTTGTTAGTGGCCACTGAATAGAATCCTGATTGTCTGTCAAATGGGAAATTGTTTTATTACATTCAGTTGCAACTGTCTCTGAAGTAATAATTCTAAATCCCTCTCCCTCTCTCTGTCTAATTTCTTTCAAAAACTCTTGGTCATACCTGGTCTAGCTTCAAAAAAAAAGAAACAATTTTTTTCTTTCAGCCATGAGTTGTCTTTCTTAGAAAAATAATTGTAACCATGTCTCAAAACACATTGTATACATGTATGAAATTTCCAAAGAACAAAGAAAAGTATTTGTCTCCAGATCATACTAAAAGCTTATTTTTTATTCTTTCAGCTTTATAAATGGCCAATTATGAGAATTCAAGAAATAAAACACTCAGCATTGCTTTCTTATGAAAATTCAGCTTTGTGAAATCATATTATTTGAGAAGAGGATTAAACTGAATTTGTGCTAACTTTCAGATGAAGATTAAAGGAAATAATTTTGTCAAGTGTTATGCACAAATACATGTGAACTACTAATAAACTGCTTAAATAAAAAATTTCCTTGGATAAGTTTTAATTAAGAGGTGATTCAACTTTTGTATTCAGAATGTTATTTGTGAGAGGGCAGGTGTAAAAATTGGCATTTTAAAGAAGAATTCAACTTCTTAAAAACAGCATTTCCTCTATAAACTTGTTTTACCATTTCTCATTCAATGCAAAGATAAAACAGGGTTTTCACATTCCCATAAATTTCTAATTTAATCATGCTCTATAAAGATGACTGTTGTGTTCTACCACCAGAAAGAGACCTCTCTTAGTCACTGCTCTATTGACTTGAAAAGATACCATGACCAAGGTAATTCTTATAAAAGGAATCATTTCATTGGGGGCTTGCTTACAGTTTCAGAGACTTAGTCCATTATCATCTATGGCAGGGAACATAGCAACAGGCGTGAGGAGTGCTGGAGAAGTAGATGAGACCTTTATATCCTTATCTGTAAGCAAAGAAAGAAAGCCTGCGCATGGCATGAGATTTTGAAACTTCAAATCTCACCACTGTGACACACTTCCTCCAATAAGGCCACACCTACTCCAACAAGAACACATCTCCTGATCTTTTTAACCCTTTCAAATAGTGCCACTACCTGGTTATTAAGCATTCAAATATAAAAACCTACTCAAACCACAACAAGACTCTTACATGTTCCAAGAAGACAAAAGCATTAGTGGAAAGCCAAATTTCACATAAATGGCAACATGTCATACTGGCACTTATAGTTTTCCAAGTACAAGTCCATATACAGAAGATAAATATAGCACATACCACAAATGACAAATATCTCATTGTATATCTGCACATGTTTCCATAATTCATTTCTAGTACAGCAAACTATCCCATTAAGACCCATTTTATTAATTAACCACGTAAAGCATGATTATTTTATTGGTTATATCTGATAACTGCACTTTCTGAGGCCTATATAGATCCTTCATAGATCTGTTTATGCAATCCATATTATCACATATCTTGTTATGCCTGAATATTTTTTAATGAATATTTAAATAATCATCTGAAAATGTGAAACCATTGAGGTTTTAGATTACATTAACTTCCTTCAGAGATTACTTACATTTCTTTACAGTAAACATTAACATTCCAAGGGCACTAAAAAACCCTGGACCAGTTTATTCAGATTCATTTTTAAAATGAACATATTCTAGGTTCAGTCCCTATAGGGCTTATTACTACTTTTTTCTTTATACCTACGATGTTTCTTATCAGGTTTCCAAGCTGAAACTGGGGCCCTTCTCAGAGCCCTCCTCTTTGATCTGCACTGGCCTTCATGTTTATGATTTTGTCCCAATTTTGTAAATGTTACTCTCCTTCTTAGCCTCTTAGCTACATTTTGAGAATCAAGAAATATGTTACAGGGAACTGGGGAGACATATTCTCATGCTTGCAATGGAAGCATTTTACCAACTGAACTGAGTTGGTTCCTTAGAACCCATGTGAAAAGCCAGGCCTGGTGGTGCACATCTATCATCCTAGTGCTACAGAGGCAGAAAACAGAAGATACCTGGTGCTCACTGGCCAGTCTGCATATCAACATCAGTGAGCTCTGAGTTCAGCGACTGACCGTGTGTATTGTCCCACCATTAGTTGTGGAGTTATTTGTAATTAATAGCTGCTAGGAGAAGCACAGATAGGTATTTTTTGTTTTGCTTTGTTTTGTTTTAAGCTGTGGCCCTGGTAGGCTTAACATGCTCCAGGGGATGGCCAGAAACCTAAGAGTCTATAGGCAGCACTAATAGGACTTCATGGGTTTCAAAAGGATGAGAACACAAAGTTGGATGGGTGTGGAATGGAGACTAGATGTACGAGAAGACAGGGAAATGAATGTGATCAAAATAAAATCTATGAAATTCCCAAAGAATTAATAAAGACACTTTTGAAAAGCCTGAACAATAACAATACCAGTTGACATGTGCCAGCATGGATGGGAAATCTCACAAGGCCTCACCCTTAGGTGAAGAGTTACAGGCAATGAATGCTGGGACAGAAAGAAATAGTCTTCCCCAAGAGGGAAACCCCTAATTGGTTATTCAATACCAAGTAGTCAGCCCTGAAACCTATTCATACAAGCAACACTAAATGAGTTCAGCAAATTGTGTGTGTGTGTGTGTGTGTGCATAAAGAAAAAGTGAAAATAAAATAAAATGAAGATGGAAAAAAATAAAATGGAGGGTGATAAAAACACCCACTAACAATCATCTCTAGCCTCTGTTCACACATGCATACACATGCACATGAACCTACTAATATACATACACACACACACACACACGCACTATGCTGATGGGAGTTGTATTTGCCTCCATGACTGTAGACTGTAATTATCTTAATTCTTCATTGAGATAGCCATTATGTCAGAATGAATATTATTTCTATTTTTTCCCTTTTTTTTCTTGTTTTCTTCAGTTAGAGGATATGTTACAACTAGTAGATACCATACATAAGATGCAAACTACTTTTAGGACAAATGCACACATGTGATTTACCTAAATATGAGCTGAACAAAAACAACAATAGACATGCTAAAGTAAATAGGGCAAAGCCCACAAGGCCTCAACCCTATAGAAAGAACTATGGGAAACTAAGGAATGCTGAGTGGAAAAAATAGTTATTTCCATGTAAGATGACCACATAAATTGGTTATCAAATACCAAATAGTCAGTCCTTAAAACATACATATGAGTAATGTTACACAGACTGAGCAGGTTACATTTAGGAATTCATATGTATATACATATATATATATATATTCATATAACAACAATTAATGTGAAAAGGGGCCATAAATTTGAAAGAGAATACGGACAGGTATATGGGATGGGAGACTGGGAGGGAGGAAATGGAAGGGAGAGACAGTGTAATTATATTATAAACTCAAAATAAAAGTAAACAAAAATCAAAAGGAAACCTTTTATATTAAAGAAGGTATTTTGATATATAAAACACATATTTTTATCTTTATTCCAATGCAATCATAAAATTTGACTTAATATTTTATGAAGAAAAGAACCAATGAAGGCCAAACTATCCACAGCTGGAAAAACTCACTATGCCCTGAAGCACCAGTACTCTGCCGTTTCTGATAGTAAAACACTTCTGGGGATATTTTAAACGCATTGATACTCTTATAATCTTATCTGCAGTTTTGAATTTCAATTGTCCATCATATGGAGAATTCCAAAATTCAGGTGAGCTACATGAAGCAGGAACTGTTTCACTATTTTGACAAAAAAAGGGGAATAAGACAAAAAATATAAATGACTTGCTACAGGTCCCATACAAGTCAATAAGAGGCATAAGATTAGTGTCTGCGTCTGAAACCAAACAATGTCAAGTGCACTGTGCAAAATAATCACCAAAGGTGTGAATATTTTGAGAATACTGGATGACAATTTGTTATCCAAAAAGGACTGGAAATACTTCCTTCAAGGAGTTGTAAAATTAAAGTTCTAGTCCTGTTTCAGTACTTACTACCTTCCTGTTCACTTTAGAACCCACCCATTAGAGAATAAATTAAAGACATAACCATAGATATCCTATCCTAAAGCTATCTTGTAAACTACTTGTCTCTTCCCATACACATGTGAGGTGGAGTTTCAGAGAAGAACAATCTTCCGGAATATATGGAGTTGTCGAGACTTAGGAAATCATTTTTTTCCTAGTTCTTCATTTTTATATATGGGTGTTTATATGGGAGAGAGTGTGAGTACAGGTCTTGAAACTAGAATGGGGACAGTGAGAGAGAAAAAGAAGTAAAGTTTTAGTAAAGAAAGTGGGAATGGTAACTGAGATAAGAAAATGCAAAGGGGCTAATGGGGATGGAATTATACAAGGTGGAGAAGGAAGGATGTGACAAAGAGAGGAAGAAAGATCAACCAAAACACAGTAATGAAATATATTGCTCTTTATTCTCATTATAGAACAAATATTTTTAATGGAGTGGATGAGGGGGTGGGAAGATAGTTCAGTGGGTAAGAGCACTTATTCTACAAGCATGAGTACCTGAGTTCAAATCCCCAGGATACACATAGGAGGTCAGCCATGGCAGTCCATGTCTATCACTCCATCATTGAGAACAGTGAGAGCAAGATCTCAAGAGCTCGATGGCGAGAACTGTAAGCCTCTGCTTCAAAGAGAAACCTGTCTCAAGACAATAAAGGAGGAAAAAAATGATCAAGGTAGACATAGGATGTCCTGCTCTGGTTTCTGTATGTGTGCACCTACACACACATCTGCTTGCATGCAGCAAACACAACACACACACACACACACACACATGCACACACACACGCACATGAGCACACACACACACACACACACATACACAACACATACCACATTTTGAAGCGTGCAGAATGAGTCAGTCTGTGGCAGAATAGACCCAATACAGGAACAAATCATGTCTATATCCAATTCAACAAGCCTAAAAGGCCAAAACACACATCTTGTAATATTTTAATATTTTTTAAATATGCTGGTTGGAAAATAACCAACCATGATTCTCGAAGTCAATATCATAGCCTACCACATAATAGAGAAAAGTGCCCAGTCTTTTTCGACATTAAAATCTAAAGCATATGGAGAAAAAAAGACCCTCAACAATGCAACAATCCCATGTCAGATAATACCATTTCCCCTATTATCTGAAGGGTCTTAGAGACAAATCAATAAGCATGGAGCCAGGACCCTGTCCACACTGCCACTGCCTTTATTAATATTGCTTTTTTCCTATTTCATTAATATTGCAGATACTAGCAAACAATTTATGTTTAAACCATCCCCCCTCTCTTTTATTCAGGGATGACAGTTTAAAAGCAAAGGAGAGTTATATTGGTCTGAATCCTATGTGCTTGAATTCTAGAATAATCCTCGACAGCAAAGCCATTTTCTAGCTAGGTCAGTGAGTTATTTAGAACACATTTTGACCTTAGGAGGATAGAGTGTGCACAAGTAGAAAGAAAATCCAGGGGACTTTGTGTTTTAATAACTGCTGGTCACAGCAATAGTTCCACGCAATTCCATTCAGATGCTTAGGAGCTGCCCATGCTGATGCGAGAGTGGAAATAACACTCCTCTTGGAGCTAGGATATCAGAGTTTGGGGCCACAAAATAACTCAGTATGTAAGTTTAGTAAAGTCCTTCCTCTCTGGACTTCCATCTCCTGTTCATTTGAAAGGAATTTAGGTATTTCTAAGAACCATTTTTAGCTCTAAACATGTATGGTTCTAGCCTTGATGTTTTTGCAATATACAGGATCTTTGCAGACTTCCTCAGTTTCTATGCTACTAGAATTGCTTATGGGCCCTATCTATGCTAGATAGTTTTATGTCAACTTGACACAAACTGAAGTCATTTACGAGGAAGGAACTTTGATTAAGAAAATGTCTCCATAAGATCAAGCTGTAAGCAAACCTATAGGGAATTTTCTTAATTAGTGATTGATGGGGGAAGGCCCAGCCCATTGTGGGTAGTGCTGTCCCTGGCCTCATAGTCCTGGGCTCTATAAGAATGCAGGCTGAGCAAGCCATGATGAGCAAGCCAGTAAGCAGCACCCCTCCACAGCCTCTGCATCAGCTCCTATCTCCAGGTTCCTGCCCTGTTTGAGTTCCTGTCCCAACTTCCTTCAGTGATGGACTACAATGCGGAAGCATAAGCCAAAAAACCCTTTGCTCTCAATTTGCTTTGGCTGTGGTGTTTTGTTGCAACAACAGAAACCCTAAGACACTATCCCTTGGTGTCACTCAGTGACTCAGGGGACACTAGGATGCAAATATTGATCAAACGTCAATAACTATGGAACAATGCCAACATTTTGGAACTTTTGCTACTTTATTGGGGTGGGTGTCAAAAAGAGTTTTAAAAGCATCATCTACTGGCAAAGGAAGATTTCTAGGGAGATTGGAATGAGAATGAAGTAACGACAGGAATATACCAAGATACAGGAATTAATTGTAAGCAACAGAGAAGCCACCTGTGGTACCTCTCTATCAGTAGAGCCTTGCTTTGTGAGGAGCAGAACTATTGGAGCACCCAGTGGCCCTTACCCAGAACACATTTATTTTTCATACAGATAGTCTTTTATCTTCTGGAAGGCTTAGACAGCACAGACTGTCTGCAGCTATGACAAAGAATGGTGCCAGATCTCAGAATGGAGATGCCAAAGGTCATCCACATAAAGAATTGGGTAGGGTCCACAAGTGCTAATATTAATGGGGTTGCAGTACTGAGGTAAATTCCTGGGACTACAGAGACAAGCAGTACAAAGAGGAAAAGGAGAATTAAAGTGTTCGAGGAAAGAGCCAGTGGGCACAAGGCAAGTAGAAGAAAGAAAATGGTACAGATAAATAAGAAAGTGCTGATTTCTTATTATCAAAATGAACACTCATGGATTTATTAAAACTAGTTCTCAACCAGAAATATTATAAGGCAGATTAAATCTATTGAAAATTTATGAAATAAAATAATTGACTCATTCTTGGCACACAACAATAGACCACACATTTTCCTCTTTTAGATTTTCAGTTGACTGCCATTGTCACTTTGGGGCTGTTCTGGGGGTGCTTTTGCTTCATGCAACTCATATATCCATTTTGAAATTACTCTAGGGGTATATGTTCAGTCTAGTAAGAGGAGCTTTTCTTTTCTTTCTTTGCTTTTCAAAGTCTCCTCTACAGGAGGTAAAGCCAATAGTATAGGGCTTCACTGAATTGGACACTCTTTGTGTCCAATGTTGTTGTTGCTGTTGTACCAGCATCCCAGAGCCTGCTGCCCAGGCCAGCTACCTGGCCAAGCTTTCCCTCAATCTACTTCTTCTCACAGAGAATTCTAAGTACATTACCTCCACTGCATGACACGTTCCCAAATGTACCATAAAGTATAGTGAAAAGACCATATGCTTTGGACAGAAGTAGAGGAGACCAAATCTAGGTACTGCAACAATTCAGCTATTCAGCACTGGGTAAATATGCATGATGACTCATGCTTTTCAGGCTAGCATCCATTAGCAAAATAATGAATACAAAGACCCTGGCACAGCATAAACATTCAAACAATACAGATTGTTATTGTAATTATTATAACAATATTTTCCTTCACTTTCTGTTGTTAGAGCAAAATACCTAAAACCAAATGACTTATATAGAAGTTTACTTGGCTCCAAGATTTGGAAGCTGGGAAGTGCTAAAGCATGGCACTGGCATCTGCTTAGCAACAGGAGAGAGCCTTGTCACTGAAGCATATCATGGCAGAAAGTATCACACAGTGAGGCAGGACCAACACGTTAGCTCAGGTCCTTCTTCTTATAAAACCACCCATTTTTCATCATGGGGGCTCCACTGGCATGATTTCATTTAATTTCCTCCAAAAGGCTACAGCTACAATACCTTAACACATTTTTCTGTGTTTCATTTCCAACAAATTAAACCTATAGGTCACATTCAAGCCACAGCAGTAGTAATTGCTACTAATAATATAATTGCTATTGTTTCCTCCTCCGTCAGCCTGGAGCTCCATGATCATTTAACATTCAGTTGGGTCAGTGGCAATGTCTCTGGCTCACCATGCAGGAACTGCTTGTTCTCAGATCCCCTCCTACCTGTCCTATCCCACTACTCCCTGTGTTCTTGAGTCCTCTGTGCTGACACACAAGCAGGCTGCAAGACAGAATTCACCAGCACGGACAAGGGGCTAATGGCCCTACCAGCTGCAACATCTAACCCTAGGGAGCAGAGAGAAATGAGGGCACCAAACATATAAATAGTCCCTGTCTGGACAGTTCATGAGAATTATCAATAAAGGACTGAGGATGTTTTGTGCGTTCATGTCTTCTTGGTTATGGGAATGATGGTTGTGATGTAGCATAGCCACTTAATTGCTTCAGCCCATCAATTACTGCCAAGGGAGGGCAGGCAGCATGGCCAGATGCCAGAGAAGATCTGTAATTGATAGTCACCGAAATAGCATAAATCAGGTCTTACATTAAGTACGAGCCATTAAAAAGGAAGTTGTACTGGAAACAGGCAGGTGCTACATCAGGTTGGATTCTCTCCCACTTTTTAAAAGTTGACTGTAGCAATGCAGACTGGCATTGCTCTATTTGATGTGCTCGTGAGGAAAGCCACCCTCAATCAGATTGTTTGGGCATCAATTATCAGGTCTTTAGGTGGATGGGTTCGTGTCCCTTTCACCTCTTGTCATACCTTCAGAAGGAGCTGCTGACAAATATGAAATGCTACATCTCAAAATGTCCTCTTACCAACCTTTAGAAACTTAACATACTGGCCTGTCTAATAAGCTCTTAGCTGTCACCATTGCTTAAAATAGAGCATTAAAAGCTCACAAACCAGGACTCCATTGTAAGTAATATCATCTCAGATTTCAATTTACAATCTTGGCTGGCATGTGCCATTAAATGTTGTACCTGGATGCCTATGGTCTATTGAATTTACTGTCACTTCTTTCCTAGCCTTTTTCACACTTGCCAGGTCCTCTCTTCTTTGTCCCAGGTCATTTTAAACTCCATTATTAACATATAGGTGAAAGATAGTAGAGGGTCTAGTGTAAGAAGAACTTCTAACCAGTCTTATTAATAAACACACGGAACAAGAAATAAGGGTGAAAATCTGACAGAGATCAGAGGAATTAGGAGCAAGCCACCACTCACCAACGCTGCCTCTACTTCCCAGGATTGAACCGGAGGAAAGAGCGTGCCTTCCGGTCTAACCTGGCTTTTATACCTGTCTATCTGTTAACTAATTTCCCATCTTCCCAAGCTACATCACTTCCTGTCTTGTCTGCATGGATCTTCAGAACTCTAAGGTTGATACTGGGATTAAAGGCGTGTGCCACCACCTCCTACTGCTAGTTCCCCATGTGACCTTGGAGTCACAGAGAACCAAATGGATTAAGGGCGTGTGCTAACTTTCATGGATATTGTTTTCTATTAGTGGCTGGCAGCCCCGTTTTTCCTCTGACCCTCAGATAAATTTTATTAGGGAGGACAAATAAGATATCACCACAGTCTAGGACCAGCTTAAGTGCATGAATTTTCCTTCTACAATTTTGTTTTTTCTTAGCATGACTCACATAGATCTGAGGATTTTTATCCTGGGGATAGAAGCTCCCTGAGGGCAGGAATCATGCCTTACAATAGCACCCAGTACAAAAGGTCCTAGTAATAATTAGCAGCATTATACCAGTCATTATCTGGTAATAATTTCCAGTAGATACGGGATTTCAAGTAAGCATTTAAAACATATGAAGTGCTCTATACTTGTTAGCTGCATTTTCATTGTTCTCATTTCTGGTCACATTCATTACAACTAACAATGTATCTGGAGCATCAAAAGCACTACACATGTATTTATAGGGTCATAATAAATTTCCTAAAACCCTTGGGTCCGTAAGTGTCTTAGAATTTAGAATATCTTTTAGGTTTGAAAAAGAGAATACAGGAGTATATACAATAAACCACACTCACAGCAAGGCCTAGCTAGGGCAACAGCTAATAATCCAACATATTAAGCCACCTAGAGTGAAGCAATGGCATATTCACTCCAAATTGGATTAATGAAGAATATAAAATGCCTCAGAAACCAGATGACACTTGGCTGTCAAATCAGTTGTGGTACCAAATTTACATAAACAAAGGTAAGCATCATATTTGGGATCTTTAGACTGTGGGCAGATACATGGATCAGCATTATATAAAATATGTGGAAACAGACAATCTTCCCCCTCAGAACCCATTTCAGAGCAGGAAAGCGTAACTTCTCTAATTCCGTGGTCAGGCTGACCTTCTGTGTCTTACATAAAATTTGAACAATGAACACCTAGTGGTCACAGACATTCCCTATTCAATGTATCTTCTAAGAAGGTCAGTTATCTTACCTCACTTCATTTTTTAGCTTCAAGAAGTATATAGAAAAAAAGGTTAATGGGTACACTTACAGAGTCAAAGCTGGCAACACAACTCTGCCATGCACAGAACTGTGACCTTGAGCAAGATGATTCACCATTCTTTTACTTTTGAGATTATAATATAAATATATCATATCCCCCTCTTCCTTATTTTCCTTAAAATCTCTTCCATATACCCCTCCTTGCTCTCTTTCAAATTCATGGCCTCTTTTTTTCATTAATTGTTGGTACATGTATATATGTATATACATATATGTTCTTAAATAGAACCTTTAAATCTGTATAATGTTACTCATGTGTATGATTTCAGGGCTGACCATTTGGTATTGAATAACAAATTGCTGTGCTCTTCCCTAGGGAAGATTATTTCTCCCATTCTCAGCATTACCCAGTTGCCTGTAATTCTTTATGTGGGGTTGAGGAGAACCTATAATCATCACGTTAGTAAACCTTCACCATTCTTAAGTGACATATCCTCTTCCTTAATATGAGTGAAAATATATTTCACATATGGATAGATAGCTACTATTTAAAAGAGCCTTCCTTTGGGGTATGTCATTGCCCATATTTTCACAGATAAAGGAGCTAGAGCTCAAAGGGTTACAGAACTCAAGCTCCTTTCCTCTCTGTTGAGAAAGAAACAGTTGAGAGAATGGAGGGAGGAAATCTGGCAAGAAGCCAAAGTGCCAGACTGCACAATAGAATAGTGATGACAATATTATAACAAGTTACAGACCCAATGCTTCTGCCCAGCTATCTGCTAACTTTTCATACCAGAGTGGGCCAAAGCAGCCTTAGCAAGGATAGGGTGTGAAATTAACAATTAAAAGGGAAAATGATTGAGATGGAAATATACCACTGTGAAAGGACCACTTAATTGGAGAAATCAAGAGATGTTCTTTACTCCAAGTTGAGAATGTAAATGATGTCATCATCAACAATTCTTTGGCAATATTTCTTAGTATTCAGAGTGCAGTTGTGTGGTCTGAAAACAATTTAAACTGAACAAAAACTAGTGCTTCTTTGACTGATTCTGATATTGGATTCTTCCCTTCCCCTACTTACAAACACAGTCTCCGCTATGAGTACGCAGTGAGTCAATCTGATATATCTTGATGGTTGAATAAGCTCTTTGATTTTTGAATTATTTTGAGATTAACTGAATTTGAAATGTGGGCTGCCTGCAATGTCTTGCTGGCACAAAAAAGATGAGCTTTGTTATTGACAGAGAAGACTTGCAAACGATATTTTTTATCATTATTCTCCTGTGCTGAACTCTTGTTTGCTTCAGCCTGGCCCAGCTGCCTGGATGGGTGCTTCGAGGCCAGGTTCAAAAGTGCAATTTATAATCTTCTCTCTCGACTCCTGCAAACTGCTGCACAGTACGGGGTGACTCTTCTGCCTGGGAGAACAGACATATTTCTTTCTGCAATCAAGGAATATTGTCCATTATATTAGTGGTTTTGATAACTTGCATAATGCTCCAAATGAATAAAAGCTGTCATCCAAGAATCATATTATTGAGCAGAATGTCACTGGAGTTGCTTCAAATATTTGCATGTGAGCCCTACATTCCTGTCCTTGGTCCCAAAGGAAACCTAGTATTTTTATATCAGCCTTAGGGCCTCAGCCTATGGATACCAAGATAATCAAGCATTCTTTATCTTTTCTTTATTCTTTGTGCAATTGATATCCTTTCTCTTTTCTCCCTGAACTTATTTTATTGAACCCAGACTGTGTTATATAATGAAAATGACAAAAATCTATCAACAAGACCACCACTACTGCCCTACAATCTCTTTTCCTTTGACATTTCCTCTTAATTTCAATATTCTTGTTTTCTGATTCCTTCAGGGATAGCTTGCCCTGTAGTCCTCTTTGAGTTTTTCTTCAACTTAGTTTTTCTAGCTTATCAC
The DNA here is from genome assembly GCA_001675575.1 of Neotoma lepida. NCBI lineage: Eukaryota > Metazoa > Chordata > Mammalia > Rodentia > Cricetidae > Neotoma > Neotoma lepida. The sequence continues at coordinate 265,485 of LZPO01116993.1, read as the reverse complement.
ACCCTACTTCCCCCTAAGCAAAAAAGAAAAAGATTCACTTGATTATTTCCTATACAGTGACTTCTTCATATGTATATAGCAAAGTATCCATGGTGTTAACACAACAACTGATTTGTCTATTCAGTAACCTGTTTGAATACAATGATAAAATTAATTTTAAATGACTGTGTGGCAATTTGCACAGGTCTGTATTTCTGGAGTCCTTTCACTCTGCATCTTATTACACCTGGCACACCCTATGTCCCAAGCATTTACAAAATGAAGGACTTGGGGACACAACTGTGCTAAAAGAAAAGGAAATAAAGAAAGCCAACAGGTTTCACAAAGACCTCTTAGGAAACAATCTCCCAATCAGTCAACTAACCTTTGATCTTGATCACAAGTAAGAGTGAGATCCAATCACAAACACAACAATCCCAAGACCTACTGCCTCAAATAAATGATCATAGAAAGTAGTGATGCCCCTGACAACTGAAAAACAGCAACCTTCCTGTGCATTCCCATGGGGCCTCTGTACCAAAACTAGTGCCGTCAATGTGTATACCGCTGTGAAATGCTTCCTCCTTATTCTTTTCCCTACTGGTCCCAATAGGCCTCAAGCTGAAATTAGTGGGAAGAAACACCTCTTCTTCATAAACTACACCCTGATTTTAGCCTGTGCAGTAGCAATAACTTGTACTCCTAGGGTCATACATAAACTCTACAGATATGACTGCTTTTGCTATTATCTCTACCATTAGTATAATTGCAAGCAGCTTCAAGCAAGAGCTGTGTCATTTCTATATCCCCTGGTGCCTCTAACATGATGCCTATCACACAGTTGATGCCCAATAAATATGTATTGGATTGAATTGTAGCAGCCAGCATCATTATAAGTATTAAACTATATTCATGTTTCCCACTTTATTTGCTACAGACATCTGCAGCTGCTTCCTTCCATGCAATTTTTGCTTTATTACTAAAGACAAAGAATGAAACTGTCACTTTAAATCCAATGGCCTTCCTTTTATTAAAAGCTAATCATCCACAACGTTTTTCTCTCTCACTGCTACCATACAAGGAAACAATTAGCAATATTTTTTCTGATGTCAGTAAACGACCTCAATATTAATCTTATCAGGCTCGTCTCTTTGGGGAGTTTATTCAGAAATCAATTCTGGTTGCATTATAAATCAAAAAGAAGAGAAAACCAATTCTTAGCCTTCTTTCCTACTAATGTGAACACATCACTTAGGTAATATCCTGATTAAAATCTCAGGATTCTGTCACCAGTGATCTATTCTTTTTTTTTTCTATTCTTTTTTTTCTAGCTATATACTTAATTTGCTAATCTTCTGAAATCATTTGTTCCAATAATTGCTTCCACATCTTCTGTCTGCTAACTCATTTTCCACATGTTTTCGGGTTTTTTTTTAACCCCATCATGTTGGACACATGGGCCATTATCTTCATTCTGCCTATGTGCTTAACATCCAATAACGGGACTGTCCTATAAATCCAAGTTCAGTTCTCAAATTAGGCAGTTCATTAAATATCTCATTTGGGAACTCTATTTCTTTTGCGCACCTTCCACTATCACCAAATATTGGTGAGTACAATGACGATGTGCATAATTTATTTCTTACCCATTACTTTTCAGTGAATCTAAGGACCCAAACTGGCTTTTATGAATGTGCTAAGTTTAGCAAATTTTTATCCAGCTTCCTTCTACTCATCAGGATGTTCTTGACCTCTATGACTCTTTCAACAACAATATGCTCAATTTCAAGGTCGAAATGGGCCCCAAGTATGCAAAGACATAACATTGCAGTCTCAGAATTGTCTAAATAGTTGGTAATGGTCCTGTTTATACAGTTCCTATAGCTTCTATTTCTGCCAAGGTCCGGTTCTCTCTAACCTCTTGGCCTCTGATGAAACACATCTCACTTCCACAAATCACAACAGAAGAGTCAACTTTTGAATTTCTTTGTGTATTCTCCCTTTTCTTTGATCAACGTCATGCAGTTAAAATAGTCGTTGTGGAGCCAGGTCCATAGCTTAAGGACTTTTATTCATTTAGTATGTAATAGAATTGTAAACTAGTAAGTGTGCCATATAATAACATGGCTGAAGATTTCCTAGTTAATATTGTGTGAGACATTTGGGTCAAATAGCTCAGCCACTAAGGTATTTTTGACCTCAAAAATACAGTGATTTTACTTAGGGTGTACTGAGGTCATATTGATTGCTGTAACAGTGATCTTTTGAACCATCCAGGTGAATTTACTACTCATAGGATCTGACAAAGGGTGTGTAACTTCTCTGAGCCTCAGTGTCTTTTATCTGCAAATCAAATAAATCGAATGGAGAAAGTAATTAAAAGTCAGATAATAAAGTATAGCAAACACTGAAAAAAATATACTACATGTTCATGTGTGGCTTTTGTTATTTATTATCTCCGGATACTCTGACTTATCAATAAATATCTTAGTAAATGAGTCTTAGTGTTTAACAGTTAAAAATTAACCTATATAAAAATAGGTGTTTCCTAGGATCAAAAGAATAGCAAAAGAGATGCTGAGAAGTGGTAAGTTTCTGGATATACATTTTAATGTAAGCACAGGATTTTATGACTGATTAATCTGGAGTATGATAGAAAGGAGTTAGAGATGGTAGCAAGCATTTTAGGCATGAGCAACCATAATTATCAACTACTGAAATGGAAAAGAAGAAGAGTTACTTTGGAGATAGATTTATAAGAGGGAGATTTTAAATATATCTGAGATGCATTGGTAGAAATTTAATGAAAATAAATATTAGGTCACTAGCCATTTGATTCTGAGTCTTAGGAAGAATCTCAGCTAAAGGAGAGAAAATCATTAGCAGACAACATATAAGTGGTGGTTAAAGCTGGTTACTAGATGAGATTGCTGAATGAGTGAAATATATATATATATATATATATATATATATATCTCCTTGTTGAAAGTCTTCACCACAAACAGAGCAACCCTTGAAGAGAATACTGAGAAAGCAGACCTTTCATCTTCCTGCCTTTTGTCCTCCAGCTAACAATAAGTGGTTTTGCTCCACCATGAGCCCCCACCACAATTTTTAGCCTCAGTCTGATCCCAAATTCAATGAGATAAAAGCAATTATGAAAAAATTAATTAAAATTAAAAACAATTATGAACTGAGATATTCAATACTGCAAACTCAAACTTTCTTTCTCTTTATAAGTTGATCGTCATAGATATTTCTTGGTGATAGAAAAGTGACTAATACAATATCTAAACAGAAAATAGGATAGAATTGTACCTTAATAAGCAGATGAATAACATGTTCCATAGAAGAGAGAACAATCCTCTGTAATAAGTACTGTTAAAAACACAAACACACTGAAAGCTGAGAATTAGCCCCTGGATTTGGCAATTTATTGACTATTCTTGACTTTTATAAACCATTTCAGTGGAAAAGTATTAGAGCTTGATGATACGTGGGTTCAAAAAAGAATCTATCTAGAATCATTCATTACCCATTCATAACCCACTTTGAAGGGAAAACATCCCCCTCCTTGTGGGTAGGCTTACTATGACAGTGTTTCTTAGTTTCACATCTCTGAACCACACTGTAAATATTTAGAATGGCAGATCCTTCTTCTAACACCCCCACCATATAGCCAGGAAGTAGTCATGTGACAAATAGAGGCAATCATATGTTTTATCAATAGTCTGAATTTTTAATAAGAGAAGAAAGGAAAGAGAAGTCAATATTCATGGTGGATGTGGTGTCCACAGCAGATGCAACAAATTTCTAAGCAGACAAGCTCTGTGAATTGTCAAAAACAAGATACCAATCTTAAGTGGTTAACCCTAAGCACATGCAAACAAGAGCAACATTACATGGACAGGGTAACGTGTGTGTG
>LZPO01116993.1:233552-253095 GCA_001675575.1 Neotoma lepida | reverse complement strand
AGAGAGAGAGAGAGAGAGAGAGAGAGAGAGAGAGAGAGGAGAGAGAGGGCCAAGAGAATCAAGAGTGCAGAGAGAGTAAACAGCTGAAATAGCAAGGTTATATAGGAAGGAGAAGCTAGCAGAAGAGAAGCCTATGAGTTAGAGAAGTTTAGGGTGGAGGGCAGAGTGAGAAGAGCTGAGAGGAACCATAGGTAGTGAGTGAGCCTGCAGGCCAGCATGTGCTTTGGTATACTAATAGGCACCACAGTTAACCATTTATTTCTTTTGGACCTGACTAAAGGTTTACCACACAATAGTAATAGACCCATATTTATGTCAGTATGGTAGTAAATTGCTTTTAAGTATGTTCTTATGAGGGAAGAGGTCTATGAAGACAAAATTTTCTAGGGCTCAAAAAAGTCATAGTATGGAACTGGTCCCAGGTTGTGTTTTTAAGGAAGCAAAAATAAGGAAAGAGTTTAGCATCTGAAGTACATAGCAAGAAGTATCTGCAGTAGTAACACCTGTACAAGAAAAAAGGAAGCCCAACGAAACGGAGGGAACAGCTATGCTGCAAGACAAATTCAAGAACTGTCTTGGTCAACTGCATGGGAAACTCTAGAGGCAAAATGGCCCTTCAGAGTTATGTCAGGTTGACCTGAGATGATTGGACTATTATCTCAACACAGTAAATATACAGTGCTCTGGAGGATAAACATGAACAAGGATGAGGAAACCCTCTCAAGCTGAAGAAAACCTTGAAGATGCTCACGCTCACAGCGAGAGGCTGTCTGCAGACCTCACTCCCATTCCATCCTTGAAGAAGGAGCTAGACAGTGGACTACAGTTTTTATTCAACCTCTTACCCTCACCCCAGAGGAAGAGTCTCCGGTAGTCAGGAATCAATAGTACCTCTGTTGGCTGGAAGCAGGGCCCACTGGCATTATAGCCCCACTTTCTTCCAGTCTTTTAAGAACAGCCACAGGAAAGACATCATAAATTAAATCAAATACATTATGTAGTGCATTTATTTTTATCTCAGTCTACAGCCCTTGGGCTATTTTTATCACCTTTTAAAGAAGAAAATCCAGCTCCCCATAGCCATCTCATCAATTTGTCAAGTTTTGAATTCTGAAATCTATATATCCATATAAAATTTACACCCCTCCTAGCATATTTTTATCCTCACATAAAATTTATGTCAGTAGTGTTTTGCCAATATGGCTACCATAAAAATTTTGTTTAGACCAAGAGAGTAAGCTCTATACATTGTGGATAATGATTTCCTTGGCACAGGAATCAACAATAAGTTACAGGGCAGGGAGTCTGACTAGATGCCTTCTGCACAGGTTTATCGGCATGAATATGTTCATCTTCTGATGAGATATGAAACAGAACAGCTTCTATCTTATCCATAGTACTCTTTCCACACCTGCCTTTGACAGGTTGCAAAACCCAGAGAACCAAAGAAAACCAGCATCAAGCAAACTGGAAGATAGTTGAATAAAACCCATTAGAGGAAAGGGGAAGTGTGGCTGTGGAGGAGAGTTGGAGCCAATGTAGATGTTTAAGTAGATACCGTTTCTTGATCTCCCACCTGCAAGTAGTGGAGGTAAGATCTCTTGCCAGATTTTTAAAAATTATCATTATCTGAGCCATCATTTCATGGAAGAAACAATAAAATGGAAATGTTTATTTTCTTCTTTAGCACAATACCTGTCACTTCTTCCGTGGTTCTTCTCCTCCCTAGATTCAGTTATTTGGAGGTAACTCATGAAAAGCAATTTCGAAATCTGTTCAGTGCCCATGTTCATTTTCTCAAGTATTATTTTTAATGGGTTTTTCGCATTCTGAGTTTCCGATTACATAATCGTAGATAAACTCCATGATCCAACTCTAGCAATTGACAGACACAGATTTGATTATGTGATCCTGAGTGGCTAGGGAAAGCTTTTTATTCTTCTTTCAAGCCCATAATTGCCTAAGCTTTCTTTTGCAGCTGACTGCCTTTCGGCAACCCAGTTGGGTTTCAGTTTGCAGGCTGCTAACTCCTAATCACAAACTCTAGTTTGTGTGATGGATAAAACAGCCATGCAGCACTAAAACAACACACAAAGATCAGCTTCTCTTATATAAAAATGGTGCAAATACTGAATCTCATCTTTACCTCGCAAAGTTCCTTATTCAGGCATTGCATGACCCACATATTTAATTCTAAAGAATCTAATATAAGAAAATCCAATTTTATTAAGTATTAGGGCTAGATGATTTGAGTGGAGATGGGTAAGAAGGTAGGAAAAGGCAAGACATTTAAATTCATACATTTGATCTAAAGAAAGTACTGCACAATAATTCCCAACATTCATACCCAGTACATTTAAATAGACTCATAAGTCTAGATAGGTTGGCTTATAACCTGCTGAGTCATTGTTTTTATGTCCCTTTATTTTATTACTCTAGGGCATGGTAAAGTAGCCTATATGTGAATATATTACTTATTGAAATAATAAGTGAACATGGAGTATGTATTGTAAAATAGAGCATAAATGGAGGCACTGCTAGCTATAAACAGTCACAACATATGCAAAAGTACTTAATGCAGAGCCCAGCACTTGATATATGCTGATTTTATAAAGTTTACTTTGTAAGTACAAGATATATTAAAACATATGCAACAGTTAAAGGAAAAGAGGCACATCAGTCAGGATTCTCTAGAGTAAAAGAAGAAATGAATTAATATACACTTCATAGAGAAGATTCACCATATTGGTGTATATGATATGGTCTGGGTAGGACAGGCTGAGAACTCAGTAGCTCCTCAGTCCATAAGGCTGTATGCTTCAGCAGTCCCTATCTGGCAATGAATGCCTGGAGGATTCCTAGAGCCCTTCTGATCTGCGATCTATTAGAAGACCATAGAAGCTGCGTATTGAAGGAAGGGATAGACATGTTCATCAACAAGGAGTGAATGCATGAAGCAAGCAAGCACTACTTTTCCCTCAGATCTCTTTAGATGTGGGCCATTGAGAGAAGTTGCTACCAACTCTGTAGGAAAAGTGTTATCCCCTCAGTTAATCCTTACTGTAAATATCGTCACTGACCTCCATATCTTTTAATTGATTCCATATACAATCATTTCATAATCAAGAGTAACCATCATATCACATCACATCAAATATAATTCTTAAGATGCTGGATAAAAATTGTCTCCAAAACATCTCATAATAATCAGTAAGATGAAGGCGCTAACCATATAAGCATGTGTAATTTATTTTTCCATTATCAATCTTGAAGTTCAGACAACAAAACGATCAAATTAAGAATTATTCAATGAGCAGGTAAGCTGGATCAGCCAGTAAAGGTACTTGTCGCCCAAGTCTGATGATCTGAGTTCAATCCCTGGGTCTGACATGGTGGAAGGAGAAGATTAACTGCAGCAAATTGTCCTCTGATCACCACATGTGTTGTGACATGCATGTTCCCACACATATGCACATGCTAAATAATAAACAAAAACTTTAAAATAATTTAGTGACTGAGAACAATACTTACATAGTAGGTATGAACATAAATTACAATAAAATCTTTTTTGTTGAGAAAAAGTTTATCTTGGGGGGTTATTAGTATGGTAATTAAGAAGACAGCAATTTTCAACGTGCTTGGAAATGTGGTCCAAGATTTTACATGATAGTAGCTAATTTTATAGCTTAAGCATCAAGGTAAGGATGTTAATTATGTGTCTTATTTGTCAAGAATTAAGTTAAAGGCCAAAATATCTTGCAAGGTATTGAGTACATAGAGTTGAAGGAAACAATGGTGACAGCTTCACAAACTGTTTGTAATGTCTAGTGAGTTCCACTCCAGACGCTGTAGTTCAGCACAGTTTACAAATTCATTGGACACATTAGTTGAGAAAGTATAGACAGCTCAGTTCAAAAGTTCATCTGTGGATGTGCCTGAACCTGATTTAACAAGGCTTCCCCACTCCACTTTTCACCCATTCCATTTTAAGTGACTAGAAATAACACTACTTATTTTAGTTAGGTTTCTATTGCTGTGAACGGACACCATGGCCACAGCAACTCTTATAAGGAAAACATTTCATTGGGGTGGCTCACTTACAGTTCAGAGGTTCAGTCCATTATCATCATGGCAGGGAGCATGGCAGCATGCAGGCAGACATGGTGCTGGAGAATTAGCTGAGTGCCACATCTTGCAGGCAACAGGAAGCCAACTGTGACACTGAGCAAAGCTTAAGCAAAATAGACCTCAAAACTTGCCCCCACAGTGACATACTTCCTTCAACAAGGCCACACCTACTTCTACAAGGCCACACCTCCCAACAGTGCCACTCCCTATGAGCTTAAGGGGGCCAATTATATTCAAACTACCACACTACTCTATTCTTATTTTCTTTCCTAACATATGTGTGCATATATATACTCACATTGTAATGAATAAATATAGGGCTATCAATATCAATTAAAATTTTAAAAATGAAGAAAATACTGTTTTGCATATTAAGTAAAGAAAATAAAGATTTTAATGCAAATCTTACATCTAGAGCAGTGGTTCTCAACCTGTGAATTGTGACCCTTTTGGGAGTCTAATGACCCTTTCACAGTGGTCACATATCAGATATCCTATATATCAGATATTTACATTATGATTTGCAAAATTACAGTTATGAAGTTGCAATGAAAATAATTTTATGGTTTGGGGTCACCAAAATATGAACTGTATTAAGGGGTCTCAGTATTAGGAAGGGTTATAGGTAGTTCCCCATACTCTCTTAGGAGAACATTCTGATTATATAGTATAAGCTGTGACCCAGGATTGCTAATAAAAGCCTCTGGGGGTGGGGAACTAAGAAATGGGGAAGAGAAAAAATAGAGTTATCTCAGTTTTCAACTTTTGATATATCACTGATATACTGTCAAATTGAATCACTCCCTAATATTTGGGGTTTCTCAAACTACAGAAATGGTATTTGTGTATCTTTCCCTCCAAAACTCTGAATTTTCTGTAATGTGTATTGAAATACCAAGTATGATTATACTCACACACCATCTTTGGTGTTCAGGAACTAAAATAAAATATGAAACAAGACAGAAAATTTCTTGTCTACTCACTCGCTCAACTAATATTTTCATGACCCTAAGACAATGTTAGTAAGCTCGCTCCCAGTTTTAACACTACAAACACTGATGAGATAAACTTGATTCCCAACCTTGACACTTCTAAGAGTGAGTTAACTTTGAAGCTTGTCGAAAGACTGACAGTTCTTCTTTAAAAATAAGTTGCCGAGAATATTAAGCAAATTTTTACATAGACATTGTCAGAGCACACACCAAGAATGGAGTCATGTGAGAATTCTGAGTGCTTGTAAGAAAACAAGACAAGAGTCTTGTGACCTCAGTGTCTTCAAAACAGAATTGTTCTTGGAATGTGCTTTCGTGCTCCTCCAAGGTATGGTGGATAGGAGTGAGTTTACTTCAGCTGTTGTTATGGAAAAACATGTTTTTGACATGTGTGGCTTATGCTTGTGATTGAACACCTTGCTTATGTGATTCTCCTTAATCCTTGGAGTATAAATTGTCTGATGCTCTGAATAAAGTTGGCTATTGCATGAAACTTTAGTCTGCCTCATCTTTAGGCCCTGTTCTCCCAGGTTCACACTGCCAACTAGAGTGGTATACAAGACATTCTACTTGATTTTTCTTTACTTTATTGTAGAAATTGCCAAGCAGAGTTCTGGAGTTTTAAGGGCAAAAAGTTCACTCTTTAGTCTATAGTTGTATTATAAAGCCCTTAAAGTTGCAACTTTTGAGAAATTGGTCCTGTTATAAAGATCTTAAAGGCTTCATTAATAACTATGCTTTAACAGCATAAAATTCTCTGCCCTTAAACCTCATAGTTTCTCAAGAAAACATTGAAGTGTGAAATGAATACTTATTATATGGTGAAATGGAAAAAGATGTTGTGCCTTCAAATATTAAAAGCCCAATAAGAGGCTGTAACCCAGCTTTCCTATTGCACAATGCAGTAGAAACAAACTCACTATGGAGGACACAGTGCTGAAGTGCTAGTGCCATGTTATTGAATCAAATGACTATTTTTTAATTATTCATATTTTATTAAGAAATTTTTTATTCATTCCATATACCAACCACAGATCCCCCCTCATCCCTCCTCTCACTCCCCCCAGCCTTCTCTCCCCAGTGCCCCCACAAACCCTCCTCTGAAAAGTTATGGCCTCCCATGGGGAGTCAGCAAAGCCCTGCACATTCAGCTGAGGCAGGTCCAAGCCCCTCCTCCTGCATCAAGGCTGTGCAAGGTGTCCCACCATAGGCAATGGGCTCCAAAAAGCCAGTTCACACACCAGGAATAGATCCTGTTCCCACTGTCAGGGGCCTTTTAAGGAGACCAAGCTACACAACTGTCTCCCATATGCAGTGGGGCCAGTTCAGTCCCATGCAGGCTCTTAATGGCAGTACTCCAGAACTGAATCCTCTGTAACAGAGATGAGAGAGTGCTGAGTGAAGTTAAGGTTTATCTTATTGTGGTTGTTGGAGCACTGCATCAGAATCACCTGGAAGTTATCACAAAAGCAGATTGAAAGACCACAGAGCAAAGTCAGTGAACCATAATCTTTACTGAGGAGAGACCTTGGACACACACTTTTAGCAATCACTCCAGGTAATGACTACATACAATCTAGTTTGGGAACTACTAAATAAACGCTTCTGAAAGTGAACTGATACGATTTTTTTCCCAAAGACTCTCTGTATTTGCAAATGAACTTTGTTCATTTATAGAGGTAATACTAAAAAAGCACTCAAGACTGTAGAAACACTTTGGAACAAATGTACAGCAGTTTGGAGAAAGAAACTTCAGCACTCCAAGTTTTCTCTTCCCCAACAATAGAGTCTGTTGTTACTATATTTTACATAATATATTTTCAGATGCCTGTGCCTTTTCTCAAAGATGATCTCTGTACTGTGACTTAAAGAATGAAATGGTCTGACCCTACCTATTCAAATAGTGGTCATCTTTGAAAATATCTTACAACAAAGAATACAAAATAGATGATTAAAGTCTTTTATAATTTCTAGTTAGCAAGAGATGAAGTAGAGTTTGTATGCAGATCCCAATGTGGAAAAGTCTTCTAAATATATATTTATTCTTTTATATTACAAAACTCTAGACTTATAAACCCATCTGAATTCCTCTTTGAGTACCCATAATTCTGCTTGGCCTCATGCTTTCCTACATGTACAGCGTAAGGCTGTATCTATAGCAATGATAGCAGAATACGCTAGATATATTCTAGTCCTGTGAATTCCCTGAAAACAAAAATCATTGGTTTTATTAATATTCAAGCATTTTGCAAAGTCTTTATATTCTCTACCTCACTCTATGCTATTACCTCCTTAGAGAAGATTGTGGTTGAACAGTAGAAAGAGAAAGAAGTGGGGTTCTTCTTTATTTGATATTTCATGTACCTACTCTGCCATATTTCCCCAGTGTTTCCCAAGAAAACTCCTTCTCTACATCATGAACTACATTCTAATGTTATCAAATAAGTATGAAAAATACTGATTATAAAGTTAACTGGGTCACATAGAACTGCTTGCAAAATAATTATGTTTATCTCCACAGATTAATGTTGCTCTCTGCTCTGGTAGAAGAAATTTCTTTTTGCAGTGGGCAACAGTAATTGCAGAGACTCAGTGGTCAAAGTGATGACAGAATGTGACAGTTTTATACCCAGACACAAACAGGACCACAATATCACATTCTTCAGGGCTCAAGAATATCCTAGAACAGAAGATAGAAAAAAATTTAAGAGCTAGAGGACAGAGTGGAGAGCTGTGGAATGCTGTCTTCCACACATGACATGGCTAGGACACTCCTGAACTCACAACAGCTCTGATCACCTACTCAAGATCTTCACAAAATTGAGCCCATCAGCATCTTGTCATGAAGGAGAAAAAAGACATTCTTGTGATAGGAAAGGGGTTCAAGAAGCCACGACCCTCTCTCTGTATTTATAGTAGTTACCAGTTGTTGGAGGAGAGGAGACATTTTTTCCTATGTTGTAGCCACTTGTAAGTGCCCAAGCTCCTGTAAATAACATTTCTTCCCTGCTCCTGTAAGCAACCCTAACAAAACTCATTTGACTCTCAAAAAAAAAAAGACATGAAAACAGGAGGAGTTGTTGAGAAGAAGGTTTCAAATGGAAATGAGAAAGAGCATGAGTGTGAAATATTGAGATGAAAACAAAATCTATTATATACATGTACAAAACTGTCAAGTAGTAAAATATTTTTTAAAGTAGAAATGGTAATATTCCATTGTGTAAATGTAGCCCATTTTCTTTATCCAGCTCAAACCTCCCATTCACCTATGTTCTCATCCCCTATCCCTTGCCCTCCATTACCTCCCCTCACCCCCATTTTGCTCATGTAGATCTCATCTATTTCACCTTCTCTGGTCGAACCTTGTGTCCCTCCTAGGGTCCTCCCTGCTAGCTAGCCTTTTGGGAGCAGTGGGTTGCAGTCTGGTTATCCTTTGCTTTACACCTAGTATCCACTTATGAGTGAGTACATACCATGTTTGTCCTTCTGGGTCTGGGTTACCTCACTCAGGATGATCTTTTCTAGTTCTATTCTTTTGCCTACAAATTCCATGATGTCATTGTTTCTTTTACCACTCAGTAATACTCCATTGTGTATATGTACCACATTTTCTTTATCCATTCTTTGGTTGAGGGGCATCTAGGTTATTTCCAGGTTCTGGCTATTATGAATAATGCTGCTATGAACATAGTTGAGCAAGTGTCTTTGTGGTATGATTGAGCATCCTTTGGGTATATGCCTAAGAGTGGTATAGCTGGGTCTTGAAGTAGATTGATTCCCAATTTTGTGAGAAAAAGTCATACCAATTTCCAAAGTAGCTGTACAAGTTTGCATTCCCACTGGCAGTGGAGGAGTGTTCCCATTATTCCACATCCTCTCTAATATAGGCTGTTATCAGTGTTTTTGATCTTAGCCATTCTGACAGGTGTAAGATGGTATCTCAGAGTCATTTTGATTTGCTGATGGCTTTAAGTGTTTCTCAGCCATTTGAGATACTTCCTTTGAGAATTCTCTGTTTAAATCTGCACCCCATTTTTAATTGTGTTATTTGGTATTTATATGTCTAGTTTCTTGAGTTCTTTATATATTTTAGAGACCAGCCTTCTGTCAGATGTGAGGTTGGTGAAGATCTTTTCCCATTCGGTAGGCTGTCATTTTGTCTCATTGATGGTGTCCTTTGCCTTACAGAAGCTTCTCGGTTTCAGGGGGTCCCATTTATTAATTGTTGCTCTCAGTGTCTGTGCTACTTGTATTATATTTAGGAAGTGGTCTCCTGTGCCAATGGGTTCAAGAGTACTTCCTACTTTCTCTTCTATCATGTTCAGTGTAGCTGGATTTATGTTGAGGCCTTTGATCCATTGGACTTGAGTTTTGTACAGGGCAAATCGATGGAACTAGAAAAAAAATCATCCTGGGTGGGGTAACCCAGACTCAGGAAAACAAACAAGCCACTAGATTAAACATAGAGGCCAGGCAGTGGTGGCACACACCTTTAATCCTAGTACTCAGGAGGCAGAGATCCAGATGGATCTCTGTGAATTCAAAGCCACCCTGGACTACATGAGATTGACTCAGTCTAGGAGAGAAAACAGGGTCAGGCAGTGGTGGCACACACCTTTAATCCAAGTACTGGGAAGCACATATGCCTTTAATTCCAGGAAGTGATGGCTGGGAGGAGAAAGGTATATAAGACGTGAGGAGACAGAAACTAAAGGCTTTTCAGCAGAAGCGTCCCTTTAAACTAGAGGCTTTTTCAGCTGGAGCCTTTCGGGGGAGCACTCAGAGGATTTCAGTCAGAGGATTCATGGAATTGGTGAGGGGAGACGTGGCAGTGGCTTGTTCCTTTGTCTCTGTGATATTTCAGCATTTACCCCAATATCTGGTACCGTTTTTTTTATTATAAGACCACTTAACATTCATGCTATGAAATACATTGCAAAATAATTTCAAAATTCATATGTCAGCATGAAAGACCCAGGATAGCCCAAACAATAACATTGCTGTAAGAATCACCACCTCTGATTTTAAGTTATATTATAGTGATACAGTAGTAAAAACAGCATGGTACTGACCTTGAGGATATCCATCACTGGGTAGTTCCTGTAAGGTTACTGGATAGATTAAGGTTGGCTGTTTGGAAGCCTTAGGCTATTTCTCTGTGAACTTATAATACAATGTTGAGATTGGATCTCCTTTAAATTCTTCTGTCTGGGTCTGAATATCTCTGTGCTCTGTTTTAACAAGTTTTTCTAAAACTTTTATCTTGGCACTCATATTAACCAACTTTTTTAATGATCAAACAAAAATGATCAAACAAATAATATTTATAATTGACATTACATCTATCCCATAAACATTAATTATCCTCTCATTTAATTGTTCCATTTTCAGACCATTTAATGTATAGTCAAGCAGAGACCGAATGTCTTCCATTGTAAAAATGTTTCCCATTTCTTAATGCAGGAAAAACTTTCTTTGAACTAATTCCTCCCTTTAAGAAATCCCAATTGCTTCACCAAATTTGCTGACAGTGAGGATTCAGAGGATGGTGTGGCAGCAGCCCAAGGAGGGGGCCCAGAGAAAACCAAAACCCACCAGGAGAGAAAAGAAGTGAAAGATCCAGCCATCTATACAGGGGAAGTATGCAAAAGTGGCTAACTCCTCTGGTTTTGGGGGCCCCAAAACCTATGGAGTTTGCTGCAGAGAGGCTGCAACAAAAACTTAACCAGTGGATTAGGGAATCCAGCCCAGGTAGGGTGGAGATTCTGGCCACATGTAGCTCTGGCCTGAGCCTCAGGAAAGCAGCTTTTTTGTGAATTTGTGCCCCACAAGTTGGATGCCAGATGTAGCTCAAGTGTTTGATGGTCTTTTAATAAAAAATTTGGGCCAGATATTGGGTAAATGCTGAAAGATCAGAGAGACAAAGGAAAAAACCACCTCTAGGACTCCTCAGGCATGTCTCAGTACGTGAAAAAATTCAGTTAGAATTTTGATGGGAATTGCATTGAATTTGTAGATTGCTTTGGGTAGGATGGCCATTTCCAGAGTATCAATCCAACCAATTCATGAGCATGAGAGCATTGTAATCAGAAGCTTCTGTTCTGCCAGCAACTCCCAAATATCCAGCAGCTGCTTCCCAAATAATTGACTCAGAGGCTTAATATTACTTATAAAGGCTCAGCCAGTAGCTCAGGCTTATTACTACCTCTTACACTTAAACTAACCCGCACTTCTTATCTATGTTTAGCCACATGGCTTGGAACCTTTTCTCAGTACAACATTCTTATCTTGCTTCCTCTGCATCTGGATGGTGACTCCTGACTCCGCCCTCCTTCTTCTCATCATCCTCAGTTTGGGTTTCCCACCTAACTTCCTGCCCAGCTACCAGCTTTTTATTAACCATTGAGAGTAATACTTATTTATAATGTAGAAAAGGATTGTTCCACAGCAGAGCCTTTTCTATTTTCTGGTATTTTCTTCAATTTTTTTTCTCAGTGTCTTAAAATTGTCATTATACAAGTCTTTTACTTCCATGGTTAGATTTATTTCAACATATTAAAAAAAATTTAAGGCTATTGTCAATGGGATTGCTTCTCTGATTTCTTTCTAAGTATATTTTTCATTTGTATAAAGAAAAGCTATTTAATTTGTGTGCTATTTTGTATCCTGCTACTTTGCTGAATGTGCTTATCTGCTGTTGAAGATTTCTGGGAGAGCCTGTAGGGTCTTTTATGTATAAAATCATATCATCTGCAAATACGGATACTCTGACTTCTTTCTTCCCTCTTTGTGTATCTTTTATATCTTCCACTTGCTTATTGTTCTAGTTGAAACCCAAACCTGGCCCTGATTATCAGGGCTAAGACCTTGTGTCTAGATAGGTCAGGCTCCTACAGAAGAACCCACTACTGTCACTCTGCTAAAGGGGTATAGTGTTTAATCAACTCCTCATGCCTTATTGTCATACCCATGGAATAGTGCATATCTCAACCCTCATCAGAGAAACTTCTTGAAATACATGATGATTATCACAGAGATCCACAACTTGTCAAGGTAGACAGAATACGAGATGGCAAAGTGCTGGGCTCTAAACACTTCTATCACACCCCCTCCTCCGAAGGCTCAGAGATCATTGTGGAAGATAGGGCAGAAAGATAGTGAGAGCCAGAAGCAGTGGATGACTACAAGAAAACAGCGTTCTCTGAACACAGCAGGGACATTGAACATATGAGCTCACAGCAGTTGAAACAGCGTGCACAAGACACATACAAGCTCAAGCCAGACAAAATCCCAGCATGAAGAAGTGAGGTGGGCATGAAGTCCCACTTTTCACTAAGGAGCTATCAGCAATTGATAGCTGCTGGAGAGGGAGAGTCGGTTTTTTATGAACATGGCTCCTGTGGATTAACCACACTCTGGTGAAAGGCCACACATCCGAAGGTGTTTGGGCAGCACTAACTGTACTTGATGGATTTAAAACAAAAGTGGACTTAAAGTTAGTAGGTAGTAAAGAAGGGTAGATCTAGGAGCAGTTTCGGGGGGTGAATATAGTCAAATTGCATTTAATGAAATTCTCAAACAACTAATAAAAATGAGAAAAGAAAGAGAAGGAAAAGAAAATCCATTGAATTCTTTCCTGAAGGTCTTCTACGAACATTTACTATTTTAATTTTCACATTAAAACTCTAGGTTGATCTGTGAGTTCGAGGCCAGCGTGGGCTACCGAGTGAGTTCCAGGGAAGGTGCAAAGCTACACAGAGAAACCCTGTCTCGAAAAAGAAAAAAAAAAAACTCTAGGTTGAAACTGTAGCATACAGAATCTCAAATACTTATCTAATGGGACATTATTTTGCATATAGAAGCTACTATGTGTAATTGCCCACCCACACTCAGATCCTACCAAATACTCCAACAAATTTTGTCTACATGCAACAGTATCTAAAAGACTGTCTTGACCATTTTATTTAATGTAACTTTCAATTTTACACTATAACTCTTTGCTTCTAGTAATCTATATTTGTTTCGTGGGATTTATTATAACCTAAGATACAGTCTTTTTGTTTGTCTATTCTTGTCTATCACCCTAACTAGGACATATGTCCATAAGAGCAGGATTTATGTTTCTTTACTACCATGACTGTCATTTCTGCTACATAGAATTGTGACTAGAATACAGCAGATATTTTTGAAGTAATAAACATCTTAAATACCGAATATAACACCATTTGGGTCACCCAATACTGAAAAGTATTATGAGACCAAATGCCCAAATGACTAATACTATCAAATATCATTCAAAGCAGAAAAAAAAATTCTTTCAAAGGATCAAAGTAGCCTTTCCTAATTCCCTTGTAAGCAGATGTGAACTATAGTGTTCTGAAATGTCAAACCCTGAGATTTATTCTATCTTGACAAGTTTCTGGAGGATGTCTGTGTCTAACACTCTGATACTACATCACTTAGAAAATACAAAAATAGGATATTTCCAGATTTGGTAACACATTAACAGGCTGAACTACTTATGCTATTAATTTGTTGTGACTAATTTCTCCAAATCAAAGCCATTCTGGTATTAGTATAAATACCTTAAACCACATCACAGATTAGAAAACACAGGCTTTGGGCCATCCTATACTATTATAATGGAGAAGATAAAGGACCAAGAATTATAGCAGTTCCTATGTAAATGAAGTCAGACAAATAAGTCAGTCAAATTAACTCCAAGGGCATGGTGATACACTTTACACTGTTCACACAAAGCATTTCTCCACAATTTAATGAAAGGAACAATAAAAAATGTAGGAAAAATAAGCAGTGACCAAATAATCACTTATATTCATTCCACTATTTGAAAAGTTGCGACCAAGAGAAATCAGAATCAGAGGTTTTATTGATACAGCTCTCATCCTGTATCTTGCTCCTATGAATTGTTGCAGTAGAAAGAATGTGAACGGACTTTTAAAAATCTTGAAAGAAAGCAAGCTCCGGAAAATCTCTTAAGAAGAGATGCTATCACTTACTAACCTCAGTATATTTTCCAAAGACTTAAAAATCAATGAGCGTTCATTTTGACTCTTGCAAGTCAGAAAACAAGATCATGTAAGGTGACATAACATTCATAATCACTCAGAACTAATATTTTCTATCAATAACTGAGAGAAAGCAAACTAAAAAATAAATAAAGGATTAAATAAGACAAAATCACTTGAAGGAGAAAAAGACACAGAAAGAGGCAATTAAGCCTGAGCTACATGACAAGTTCCAGGCCAATGTAGACCACATAGCAAGATCGTGTGCCAAATAAATAGGAAAAGAAAGAAGATGTTCTTGTTCATACCTGGATAAATTTCCCCTTCGGGACTACAGGATAATGACACTGTGGGAAAGATCCAAAGGTCCTGTCCTGCCTTTTCTATTGCCTGAGGTGGGAGGATAAATGAAGCACGTTGACGTTTGATGTGGTTTATATTTTCTAGAAAGAATCATTCTGCAGCTTTACTTTGAGTTGGGGGATACTCTGAACCCCAAGATGAAGGAACTCTTTATGTAATATGTGCTGTTACATTGCCATCAGTGGCTCCCAGTCTAAGTTGTGTCTTAGATTCACCACTCACAGAGCTACTGAAACATTCTTGATTCTCAGGCCAGGGCATGAGAATCAGAATTTTGGGGTGTGAGGAGCAAACTTAGTTTTGGTTTTAAAAAGATTCTTTCCTCCGAATGACTCTGATGCCTAGCAAGGTTCAATAATCACTAAAATGAATCTTATTATAAGCATTTTAGAAAAAGAAATACAAACAGCAAGGAAAGTTCCATTAAATATGACTATCCCTACAAGAAAGTGTGACTGCAACCCCAATGTCTAGCCTTGCAACTTATGTTCCTTATAAGTCATAAAAGAAGGGAGTGAAAAATGCATGCTGGTATTCCAATTTCTCAGAAAATTCTATCCCATATGCATGAATGCAATGAAAAGATATGGAATGACAGCTCCATAAACATATTACAAGAATCAATAAGGAGCAGGGGTAAAAGAGAGAGTAGGGAGAAAAGAAATGAATGCAGATAATTAAATCCTACTTTGAAGAATACACTCCTTGAAAAAGAGAGAAAAAATTCAAAAGACTACAGAGTCATTGAAACATGGTATCAAAGAAAACTGATACAACAGTGGGATGTGGGGAATAAGATGAAAAGCGAGAATACCAAGTAAGAAAACAAATTGAGAAGCAAAACAGCATTGATGAACTATAAAACATACTACATACCATGAAAATGATGAAAGAAGAAAGCAGAGGTCATGATATTAACATCAGCAAAGATTGAATTCAAGTGGAGGTATTTTGATAAAGGATACCATCTACAATGAGGATATAGCTGCCATAAATATTCATGTACTAAATAACAGAATCAGAATACGTACAACATAAACTACACAAAATGCAAGCAGAATCTCCTAAAACACAGTAGCAAGATTTGATCTTACATTTCTGTCATCTGCAACAGATGAAGTAGATTAAAAAATAAGCAAGGATATCTAGGGAAATTCTGGAAAAGAATCATAAGAAAATGGAATTAAAACCATTATGATTCTGCCAACTTTGAAAGATTTTGATTAAGAAGAAATAGCTGGATCAAAAGAACATAATAGACTACAGGCTTTATTAGACTTTTACATATGGAAAGAAAATCTTTGATGAATTTCACATTTCATATGAGCATCAAAAATATGGGAAATATAATTATTTCACAAAAAAGCATTCTGAGTTCCTTCCTTACTGATTTTACTAAAATAAATCCCTAAGAGATTAAAGGTTTTAATAGCAAGTAAAATGCTCAAAATTGATGGATAAAAACATAATAGGGATAATTATAATTATAATTATTAATAAACTTGAAGTGGGAGCACTTTCTAATCAGATACAAACCTTAGACACTAAAGAAAAACTCCAAAATTTCTTTCATATAACTATAAACCATGTTCATTGCAAATAACTGATAATGTTGGAAACAAAGACAAAGGACAGACTTAAAAAAATCAGTATAACTGACAAACAACTATGCTCTTCCATTTACAATCTGTACAAATTGGTAACAAAAGAAAGCAAACCAAATAAAAGTACTAGGCAGCTATCAGATAAAGCAATATGAATGGCCATTAAGCACATGAAAAGATGCTCACGCTTATTCATGATTAATGAAATGCAAATAAAAACAGCAATGAGGATGCCTTTTTTTTACCCACTGGATTGTCAATAATTCAAAAGCTCACCAAGATGAAGAATAATAGACACTCCTTGACGCTGCTGGTGAAAATGCAAATTGTTGCCACCTCTGGGGAGGATAATTGAGCAATAGAGGCAGCCCAAGTATCCAAGAATAATCACTATTGGGAAAGGGGCTGCTAAAAGGAACTCTACATCAAAACGGGAATCAGGATATCATAGTTGTTTCTTTCAACTGTTTAATTAGAAACTCATATTTAAAATAAAAAATGATATAAATGGAGTTTGTTATATATTATTTAAAAATAAAGTTTTAGAGCAACTACACACATTCTTTGAACAACAAATGATTAAATGTTGATAGCAGATTTTCCAGCCTATCATTTTTCTGACAAAAAGTAGCATGATAGGCATCCTTTTCATTATGTCATACGGGGACTCTAAAGAGTAAGTTTTATAAAATACTAAACGTATCCATCAATTTTCCCAAGAATCTCTCTTGACTTCTGATATTCCAATTATTCTCTTTTATGCAATGTATTTGGTCACTGTGTGTGAATCTTTTCTAGTTCTCAAATGTTACCTCTGCCAGGTCTCCAACCTGTCAATGGCTTTATTTGGAATTTAGGCAAACCTCTGTCACTTTATCAACTTCATTAGGTCCTATGCTTTCTATACCATTTGAAATTTCCCTTTGAATTTCATCTGCACTCTTTTTTCACTGTAAAGACTGGCATAGATATTTATATGATGGGCAAAGATACCCTCCAGTGTTAAGTAGCAATTACATGGGGATTTTTTTTTCCTAAGTGGCAAGCCCACTAAGGAATATGGCTGTTTTCTGATGACTTTCAGACTTTTCATAAAATCCTACAATTCTAAGGATTCATTATCATGAATATTTGGATAATGAGAAGTTCTTGTCATTATTCATACACTAAGAGTAATGCATTTAGAGTTTTGATGTTGTTGTTGTTTTACTTCTGTGTCTTTTCTGGACTTCCTGACTAGCTAAAATATTTTATTATAGTTTCTCAAAGTATCTTCAAAATGAATATTATAGATGGAATTCCATATTAACATAATTTCATTAAGCATGGCCTTCCACATTATAATATTTAATGCACAGATGCATGGATTATATCCCTTAAAACTATCTTAATATTGCTCAGTAATGGACTGATTAATTATGGTAGGATATGTCCAGTAATCGAGCACTGCATTAGCCAACATCTGAAAAAAATGAAGGAGGCTGGCGAAGGTGAACCAAGAATTTGAATCCAGCCCAGGCTAAACAATGAGACTCTGTCTAAAGAAATGAAGTATATCCTAATATAGAATTATTGCGTTTTCCATAATAAAAACCAAGATTAAAAAACTGTCTTTAAGGTAAGTCATGCATGGTGGTATACACCTGTAATTTTAGCATTCAGGAATTATAGAAAGGATGATCAGAAGTACCAGGTCAGCTTTGTCTACAGAGCAAGTCTGAGGCCAGCCTGAGATATATGAGACCCTGTCTTAAACACAATTCTATTCTATCTGTGTACATTTTCAAACACACACACACACACACACACACACACACACACACACACACATGCATGTATGCATACATGTGCATACACGCTTATCTCTACATGTTTGTTGATAGGTACATTCAGAAGTTATTTGGGGGAAATTAACTAGGGGTTATCAGGATGAGGGTATTTAGTTCCTGTTACATATTTATGTCTGAATTACGTTACTACACTTACATGCTAGTTTTAATTTAGCAAAACATTTCCGGTTGCTTTTTCATATAAGGAACAAGTGATAACCAACAGAATGACTTCAAGAAGTTCAAAATCCTTGTAAACAACTGGAGGCCAGACTGCAATTGAAATAGTGTATTCTATTTCTTATCCTTGTTGTTTGTTCCATTTTGCCAGAGAAACCAATCATTTTCTCCCCACCCCTTTCTTAGCTTTCAGATCTACTCAGTTATTAGGTCCTATGAATCATACCATCTAAGCAGCTTTCTAGTCACCTCATCCTTTGCCCTTCCCAGTGTCAGAACCCTAAATCAGGACCTTATGTCATCTCACTTAGATGACAGCAATACTCCTTCCTCCCCACTCCCAGCTTTCAGTCTCATAAGCCACCCCCTATCTTGTGGCACAGTTCAGTCACTGTGGGGTTCTTTCATTTACTCTGAGACAAATTGTCCTTTGTAGTCCTATCTGAAAAGTTTTATGTATATCCTTCTCTGTCACTTTTTTCCTCCCCTTTTCCATTTGCTTACTCTCTACTCATATTTTATTACTTTTTCCATAATCCTAACCCCTCTAGACTATGTCAGCATACTTTATATTCTTCCCTTCTCCTTAAAATACTCATCACATTTGTATTTGTTTTTCCAATATCTGTATTTCACACACTTGATCTTAAACTCCGTGAAGAAAAAGACCGTACCAATAATGTCTGGCCAAAAGATTGGCACATAGCAGCACCTCAATAAATTCTGGTTGACTGGCTGAGAGCAAACTGGCCTGTATATCTCTCTTGCTTAAATCCCACCACACATTTATTACCGTGTGAAAAAGAAAATATAAGAGTTACTTGATTATACTTCTGTATGCATCTCCAGGTTCATCTCCCCCAACCCAAGCCTTTGCCTTTCATTCCCTACCAGTTCTGAATCACCAAGTTTTCTAGAACTAAACCTTATTGATCAGTATTGTACTATGTAGGCTGTTCATGGTATGTATATTATGCCTCTCACCTTGTCTGTTATGTATATATGGTAAATTCTCCTACAGTCATAAATTACAATCAGATGTGACCTCTTTATAGGAGTCTTCCCTGGCCTTCCTTCTATGTACATTGACCCATGATTCCACTGTGTCAAACTTTATCTTGTAAATTTTATCCTTGTCTCTTTTTGCTACATTTAACATATTTTGCATAATTCCTGAAATGGGCTTTCTATTTAGTATCATGTTTCACAAATGCTTAATTCATTACTATAACACAGTGTAGAGCGGATCTTAAACGGTCTTATTCATTGAAAACACCAGGCCAGGTATTGAGGTAAATTCTGAAAGGTCAGAGAGACAGAACAAGCCACAGCCAACTTCCTCACCTTGCCAACTCCTCAGCTGATCTTGTTTCCTCAGACTGCAGGCTTCTGAGTCCTCTCCCAAATGAATCTCAGCT
>LZPO01116993.1:192781-231123 GCA_001675575.1 Neotoma lepida | reverse complement strand
ATCTCAGGTGCTGGAATTAAAGGTGTGTGCCACCATGCCTGGCTGTTTCCAGTGTGGCCTTGAACTCACAGAGATATGGATGGATCTCTGCCTCGGGAATGCTAGGATTAAAGGCATGTGCTGCCACTGCCTAACCTCTATGTTTAATCTAGTGGCTGTTCTGCTCTCTGACCCCAAATAAGTTTTATTAGGGTACACAATATTTTGGGGGACATAATATAATCACCACAACACAGTAAATACTAATGTCTAAAGTGAACTGAATAAGGATTGCATATGAATATAAATTATTTATGGTGTATTTATTGTAACCTGCATTCTTATGTATAATTTTTCTGGGCAATAGAAAAAAATATTATCAAGATTTTATATGTAGTAACTCAATTAACTGCCCTGAAAGAATAGCAAATGCATTTTTTTACATCTAATAAACCTTCATGCTTCTGGTTGAAAGGCTACATAAAATCTGCCTCTCTGGGCCACAGCCAAAGCTAAGGCTAACAGACTTCTTTTCTCAGATCTAAGGTTACAAATCTACGTGGCAAGGAAGGCAAAGCAAATAAATGGTCTTTATAGACCATGCAATTTAACAGCAGTGAAAGAAAATCAGCCATTTAGTACTCACGCAAGCATTCTATGCCATCGTCTCAGGTCACTTGCAAGAAGAAGGCCTAGCATATTTAACAACAGAGACTTTCAAATTCACAGATACTGATTCTAAATTAGCAAAGCCTAGCTAGTCACTGCCACATAGACCTCAGCACTTAGATTAAGAGTTATCCTCAAGGTTCACGGTAGAAAGTGGTTAATCAAATAACTCTAGGCTTCTGGATCCCTAGGACCTCTCTCCAAGGTATATCAAGTCATTTGTGACTATTAAGCTCAGTTAACATTTCCTAACTTATGTTAAAAGACCCTTACAGCATGGTGCAGTCCATTTGTAATCATTTAGGGAACCTATCTTTACCCCTAGAGACTTTGGAGTTATTCATATCATTGCCAAGACCATAATAACCTAGGCTTTTTGCATAAGATTTCTGAAGTCATCAGAAAAAAAATGTTCTCTTAACAACAACAAAAACCCTAACATCTTTCAAGACTGTTTTAAATCTGTTTGGTGACTAGAATATCGTGTGTCAATGTACGATAAACTGAGTTGTTTAGAAACAACGGTGTTTATTTTCACAGTTCTAGAGGCTTGGAAGTTCAGGATCAATACTGACATTGTCTGATGAGGTCTTACTTTCCGGCTCAAAGATAAAGCCTTCTTGCTGTGTCTTGAGATGGGACAAAGGGTGGTATCTTTACTCTCTAAGCTGTCTTTTATGTAGGCACAAATCCCCTTCATGGAGGCTCTGACTCAATAGGCTAACCATTTCCCAAAGGCCCAGCCTGATAGCTTTAGACTTTTTACATATGAATTTGTGGGAAGTAGAAATATTCAAATCATGAAACCCAAAGTAACTTATACAAACTTCATTAAGGTTTTCTTTGTTAACCTCGTTACTACCTGACCACCGTTTTCTTTGTACTTCTGTTGTGCTAACAGTCTGCTCCCAAAGACTGGAATTTTGATTGCACACTGTTTTGTCTTGTTATCCAGTACTTCAATGTAATTTAGTTTTGCTTACCAAAAAAACATGGTAGGAAGCTCTTTTAGGGCAAGCCTTCCATTCAAGCCCAGTTCA
Organism: Neotoma lepida; assembly: GCA_001675575.1. Classification (NCBI taxonomy): domain Eukaryota; kingdom Metazoa; phylum Chordata; class Mammalia; order Rodentia; family Cricetidae; genus Neotoma; species Neotoma lepida. The sequence continues at coordinate 229,435 of LZPO01116993.1, read as the reverse complement.
AAAAGCATCATCAGGCATAAGGATGGCAGGTTCAACTGTATTCTTTAGGACTGTTTTAATGCTAAACCACAGAATCCACTTGAGAAACTTAAGTATGAAAGGTGACTTAATTAAAATGATATGCAAATGTCACATGAGACTTTATGAGAGAAATATATCTGTACTTGAGGAATGGAATATTTTAATTCTTATATCTCACATTGCAAGCCAATGCCTCTACCTTGAACACTAACATGGTAGAAAACGTATTGTTGATTCCTGTATATACCCCACTGATCCAGCCATTTAAATGCTAGATCTTTCTCAAAATCTCAATTTGAATTTCTAAAGTGTGAACTCTGACCCAGGGTAGTTCATAGGATCTTCATCAAGTGTGTAAAATATAGCAGAAAAATCTAGGTAAGGAGACAAACATATAACCAGATCATTTGAATATTACATAAATACCTAAGGCAAACATACATTTACATAGCTATCAGAGCACAGAATATGAAGATTCAGAGAATACTATTGATGGAGAATAAGGGTGACAAAACACAAACTAAATCTTTAAAAGGAGAGTTAACTGTTGGGGAAGGCATTCCAAGCAGAAAAGGCCTCATAAATAAAGGCATAAACTCAAGAAACAGAATGATATATGTGAGGATCTACAAACAGTGTAAAAAGAAATGATAGAACATGTTTAAAAAGGCATTAGGGGTAGGTATGTAGGGTTAAATCCACAAAATGATTTAAACATCATGTTAGGAAGACTGGTTGGATATTGGGCATTGTACTAAATAGGTTATATTTTAGATTACTCTGGCAACTGTGTGGAGAACAGACTGGAAGTGCACGATACTCCTTGTCAATCTAGCCTAAAGCATATACTGAAGCAAACTATGCTATGAGCTCGTTGAATAAATTCAATTAATGGCATACTATTTTGGGTCAAAGTTCCCTCAATCATCTGTTTCATCACTGCTATTCTCTGTTCCACTCCCAACTCTCGTGTGAGTTCATTTATGATCTCCAATGAAAAGGTCACTAGTTTTAGATTTCATTATGTTCTGGAGCTTTATCAGGTGTCGCAAAGTCATAATTAGAAATAAGGGACTTCAGACTTGAGGAAAAATTCTCAGCTTGGGGACAATGTAATTCAATGGTGTCTAGTTAACCTGCAGCTTAAAATGAGTCTATCAGTTTATGTGGTGGGATTTGGTAAAGAAAGAAAACTGCAAACTCCTTTTCAACTGCCCCCACTCCTAGTATTTCACAAACACACATGCTCAATCTTCTGAAAATTCTCTTTCATACAGTACATATACCCCACTTCAGCTGGACACAGCCCTAAATTTCCTATTTCCTTCAGCAATGGTAATCCCTACCCCCCGATCTCTCTCTCTCTCTCTCTCTCTCTCTCTCTCTCTCTCTGTGTGTGTGTGTGTGTGTGTGTGTGTGTGTGTGTGTGTGTGTGTGCGCACATTGTGGAGAATGAACACCAATGTGCATCCAGGAATACTGTTGCACAGGTTTGAAGACCAGAGGACAAGAGCAAATGTCTTTCTCTATTGCTTGCCACCATTTCCTTTAAGACAGTCTCACTGAACTGGAAGCTCATCTGTTTCTGCTAGGCCTGTGGGACCCACTTGTCTTCATCCCACAGTGTATGTGTTAGGAATGTGAGCAAAAGTCCTCACACTTGCACAGCAAGCACTCTTACCCACTAAGCCAAGCCCAATCTCTGACCGTTTAATACATGCTAAGGCTACACCACTCCAACAGAAGTTATTGTGGATTGAGGTCAATTTTGTCCTGATCATAAGCATGAACCAAATACTGAGTACACATCATACTTATATCATTATCTTAATTCTGCCAGCCAACACATTCAGTGACAGCTCTCATTTAGGAAATTGATTTAACTCCAGTTCTTTATGACTGTATAGTTTTCAAGATCTCATTCATTCTCTTTTCTCTTTTTCCCTTTGTTTCTCTCAGTAGAATACTATGTATGAGGAAAAAATAAACTCAGAGTGCTACTGAAGTTTACAACTCAAGGGACCCACAGAAGGTCACCAAAGTTAGTGCCTGCTGTGCCTTGCTATGACAGAAAGTGGTTTTCATTTAGAAGATAGAGTTTTAGTGTAGTTAATGTCTGTGGTCTGTAAAATTCCTGTTTCTCAGCAGCAGAGTCTACGGATACATGTCAAGTTTCAATATCCAGCTTGATTAGTCTTCATTGTTTTAACTCTACCTCTCTTCTTTTCCCTGTGTGTGTTTGTGTATGTATGTGTTCACACTAAAACATGCTCATCAGGGGCTGGAGAGATGGCTCAGTGGTTAAGAGCACTTGTTGTCCTTACAGAAGACCTGGGTTTGCTTCCCAGCATCCATAGACTAGATAACAATTACTTTTAATTCCAGTTTCAGGGATTATCTAATGCCCTCTTCTGACACCTGTAGACACCAGTCATGTATACAGTACACATACATAGGTCTATAAAATAGGTCCACAAATAAAAATAGAGTTCACCAATATTTTTATTTAATAGTAATCAATGATGAAAATGCCATCTTGTATATATACATAGTATCAAGTTATAGAAGTATGTTTAGAGATATTTCAAAAGTTGCTGAAGATTCTGTTCTAACCCAAGCCAAAGTTCACTGAACTTGCTTTTGGCTTCATTTTTATGGAACACATGCCACCAATTCAATTTTTAAAATTTAAAAACCACCAATGCAGTTTTTAAAATTAAATATGCTAGCCTGATAAAAATCCAGAGCTATAGAATCTGAGAGCTACATGTGTAGGAATGATGGTAGGAGATATTGTTTTTGTTTTCAATAATTAAACTCTATACTTCCATAAGAGCAGAAACTATGTACAGTAAAAACAATGCAGTTCATAATGTATAACAGTCTCAAATCTAAGCTGAGATATTTTCAGTCAGTGTCCAATCACCGGCATTGCATGGTATGAGGACATGTACAATGCAGAGTGTTTATGTTTTATATTCAGAAACAAGGTTATAGTGAAGTTGTTCAATGCAACCTGGTTACATGCTACTGCTATAAATACTTCATATTCATCACACATTTGATTTTGAATTAAATTCTGGTCATAGTGCTTTCAGAAACCTTTAAAGAATATCCAGTTTGTATAACCACCAATATTCGATTATGCAACCACACAGATTCATGAGCCAGTTTAAGATTCTTGGAGACAGACATTGTAAATATATTATCTACGAGTCAGAGTTTCTTTACAAATTGTTGGTCAATAGAATCAGTGTAAGGATTAAATGAGATAATACATGCAAAGATATTAGAATGATACATAATAAATTTATTTTGTACCCATTATTTATTATTTATTATTATTATATACATGTGGGATCCATTTTAAGTCACCTTTAATTCCTGGAATAAGAATACAAAATACTATAATGGTTTTACAATTCACAGCCATCACTAATTTTTTGTTGCTTTGAGCTTTGACCTTTCTTTCAGCTTGTTAGGGACAACAATGTACTTAATAACCCCCAAGAAACATTTATTAGAATTAAGGGAAACAAATTCTACCAAAACAATAATAAGTAACCACAAAAAAAGGAATATAATGGTGATCATAATGCAACTAAGTACCAAATGAATGCTAAAGTATTAGGGCTCATTTGGTTTATTCAACTAGTGACTTTCAAAGGATAACTTCGTGAGAGGAGTCCTGAGTTTTCCCATTATGTTGATTATTGTCAAGCCCTACAAGAAGATATACTATGCTTATGTGCTAACACTATAGACAAATGAAATAAAGATTGATCAATTGTGTATTCTCTTCTGCATGTCAGTTTAACTAGGTGCCACCACTGTCTGCTCAGTGAGCTGCTCTAATCACCCACTGATGTTTGTACTGTATTAAAGCAGTGGTGTTGAAATATTGCCTTTTCACTGTCTGGAAATCCAAAATGATATGACTCAAGTCAATCGTGCATTTTTATGGATTATTCAGCAGCTCTGGGTTAAAGTGACCACCTACCTCCACTTACCAGTACCTGGCTTCTAAGTCTGAAAACACTGCCCAGTACTGACTAACCTCTGTATTTGATCTAACATTTATTTCTTCTCCTAAAACTAAATTCACTATTAAGAAAGGAATGATTTGAAAAAAGAAAAGTACAAATCACACACATTCAATTTCCATATGGGATATGAGCTAGTTGTCATGTATGACCCATCATGGGGACAGCTTTTCTAAGTTCTCACCATCTAAACAAAGATGCATACAAATTATGGTCACCCATTGTTACATTAGTTTGCTTTATTATTACACATCATATGACTCTTTACTCTGTGGCATCCTTCTATTTTTCCATAAATAAATATTAATGGCTACACTTCAAATTCATGTACTATGTAAGGTACCATTGATAAAGTCCTCAATATGGAGAATATGAGCTGAAGAAGAATACAAATGCAAAAAATAGCCTCCAAATTCCCAGAAGTAGACATTTAAATAAATGCTAGGATGATTTCTGTATAATGCTGATATCAGAATGGACTACTGACTGAAAACCTTACAGGATCTTTTTTCTGACAACAAGCACCATTCACAGTATGAAAAGATGTTTGATAAGTAGGAAGCAATGGTGATCAAGGCAGAAGTTGTCATCAGTTATCATTTTACAAACTAATGTTCAATCCAACTAAGTGAAGCGATGAGAGCAAAAGATTTGCTAAACTACAATGACGGCTGAAGTAGAGGATCTGGCTTAGTACATGGCACTTCAGCAGGTACTCACACAAGGAAAAGAAAATGTCATATGTTAACCAAGAGAATAAGGATGGTGTTGTTATGCTTTCCTATAGGTAAACATACCTGATCTTTGTGGAATGCATCAGAAATTGCACCAAGAGAAGTACTTCAGTGGGGACAAAATCACAATATACACTATAGCCATTTTCCAAAAGAGTGGTAATAGGATGCTGTACAAGATACACAGACAGGCCTGATAAATAGAAAAATATATTATCAGCCAATTTGAGGGAGAGACATAAATCATGTCTCAAGCACAAATGTCTCGGTTGTTTTTTCTTCTTAAATGTAAACTGTGCAAAAAGGGAAACGTAAAACTTCAGTGAATCAAGCCTTAAATGTTACTCCTACAGGGAGTTTCAACAATTTACTGGGAATATACCAAGCTGTATAGCTAGCATAAAATATAGATCTAGTGACAGACACTCTCGTAAGGGAGCCAAATTTATGAGCCAAGTTGCTCTTTAAAGGTGAATGAACTTCAGCCTTGACTATAGTATCTCCTTAACTAGCAAATACCCTCCACTGATGCTAATTTTGTTTGTTGTCAAAATAAGAATCCTGCCAGCATCTTAGCTAGCAATGTACTCTGGTGTCAATGTCATATGGATATCACTTGACTACCACATTTAGAAATGAAATGTGGCTCATTCTTCAACTGCCTCTAATCAATACTTCCAGAATTTATATTCTGTAAACATCCACACTTTGCGTCTAAACAAATAATTTCATCATAAGCTAGTTCTCAGTAAAAACTACAATAAGTTTTCACAATATATTATGGAAGCCCTGGCTATTCAGTTCTAAATAATGGCTCCTTTTGCTGGACAAGTAAATTGAAATTGATTTGTTTCAGCAGCATGTGCTAGAACACACAATGCCTGCTTACAACAAGCCTATTGACTTCTGCAAACACTACTCCAGTTTGCTTCCTCAAGGACTCCCGGCAGGATTTTTAAATCATCCCACCTTTCTCCCCTAACCCTCAGAACAAAGCATCCATTTAAATAAGGACTCTGCACAATGTGTCCCAAAAAGGGAATGTGAATGAGCTTTCTTTGAGATCAACTGAGCAGAGCCCAAGGTGAGGAGTGAGCCCTCAGAGGAAAGAGTCAAAAGGAAGACACAGACTAAAAGTCAGATCAACTGCTTCTTATAAATCATAAGGAGAATAGAGGGGAACAGAGGGACAGACAGAGACTGGTTATCTTCGGTACCATACCTTTATCCCTCTCCCCTTGGGACAATGCTGTCATTGAGATAATCAAAGATAGGAAGACGGGCTCATGGGATATTTCTCTTCTCCAGAGGTACAGCTATAAGCAGGGAAGCAAAAAGTTCAGGCATGCAAACGAGGGCTCCCAAAGATGCTACATACAAAGCACAAGATGCTTCCAATTCACTCAGGAGGGAGGCCCAGCCACATGGAAGAGGAACCTGTTTCATTACTAGCTGCAAAGGAATCTCAGGTTGAATCACAGGCAACACAGAAGTTTCTATGTAGGGAGATGCATCTGGGACCAGAGCCAGCAAAAATGACCTTTCATTATTACGTCCCGGGATACTTTTAGTATAGCATCCACAAAAGCAGCCATCCTTGTTCAGTCTAGGACATCTCTGTGGATTTTTTTCCAAGAGGGTTTCCCAAAGGTTATTTCTTTTATATATTCTTTGCCACTTTATATCATACTGTTTGCACAGCAGGATAGGTATTCTCATTTCTATTTTATGATATGTTAAAATAATAAGGCCAAGAAAGGAACAAAATTTCCCAAAGAGCCAAAAGTTCATAACTGACAGTCCAAAAATTTGAACTCAAGTCTTATAACTTTAAATCAAGTACCTTCCATCAAAATATTCATATTTTATACACTCAATCATTTATTTTTTATATTCAACAAACACATATTGAAGTACTGACTCTGTGGCAGGCAGTAGGAGCTCTCAAGTTCAGTTTAGAATTCACCTTCAGTAACAACTAGTGGAGTTAAGGCAGAATCTAAAGTCAGTGTGATGGTCTGCATATATTAATCCTGGGTTCTTAAACTGTTTCCATTAAAACCCAACAGGTTCATTTGTCATCCCAGCAGAAACAGTTGTCCTGTGAATCAACACTCTTTTCCCACAAGCCTAACATCAGGCAAGATGCTTCTTGTGCATTATATGCTACCAACATCCCTTAAATAGAAAACTGTCACTCATCAGACCTTCAAATCTAAAGTCTTTCTGAAGATTTCTGCTCAAGCACAGGGTTACTGCAGGCTGACTCAGGAACACTCGGGAAATTGGCACAAAGCTCTCACATTTCCAAACCCAGAAGTGTCTCTTGACAAGAGCCACTCATTTGAGGAACCTTCTCTCAGCGCTATCTTATCACCAGCATTTCTGTGTTTCTGCTGTCACTACCTCCCCATTCCCTAGAGGCTTTCTGTTCTGCTGAGGAGGTAGTGAAAATGATTTCTTCCAGCATAACTTCCTTGCCTTTTCTGAGGGCCCTGTGCCTCAAGAACATACTTTGCACAGTACATGTGTGAGGCCCCATGGCAGACTCATGATTAGAAAGAGTACAAGTGGAAGAAGGGGCCTTTTGGTGCCACGTTTAATCCATAGCCCAGGAACAGGGCATCTGTCACTTACATTTTCCAGCAGTGGAATGAACACCACGGATGATTTTCACGCTGTAGATGTATGTTGTAGGTATTTGAAAGGGCAAATACAATCTGGCCTATAAGACTTTGGCCTCAAAAGTCCTAAAAGGACAAAGCCCACAATTGCTGACTCTTCTTAACTCTTCATTCCCACAACATACCAGACGTGGTCCTAGAATAGCTTCTAGATGAAATCTATGTTTATAGCTGAACTTTTGTCAGTGTGGTCTCTAGTGACATGTATTCTTGTAAACAAAATCCAGCTTAAATTGCTGACTTCACTTAGAGTTTGTACAAGGTCTGTCTATGACCTTGTGTTTCAACAGTAGTTACTGTCTCACGAGGCTTATTGGTGTCCATTTGGCCCGTCTCTTCACAGTTTTATATACCATTTAGAGCTCCCCTTTCACCCTTATGGCAGTATTCAAAAAGGTTGGTCCACTCACAAGGTCATAGTAGCCATTTCACTTCTCGTTCTGACTTTAGGATTTTAACAAGAGCTTCAAAAATATTACCAGTGAGCTAACCCTTAGCTGCACATCCCTTTAGTCTCTCCACATAAGTTAATTGGGAAGAAAAGGTCCTTCAGAGTTGTGTTTTTTCTTACTGTAGTGACTTCTTACCAAAGCCTCTATTTCCAGCCTGATCCAGGGCTTCATCTCCCACACTGGAATTACTGAAATTGCTATTTGTATTCCATAAAAGTCCTCTTGCACCAGGTGATGGTAGCTCACCCCTTTAATCCCAGCACTCAGGAGGCAGAGGCAGGCAGATCTCTGAGTTCAAAGCCATCCTGTTCTACAGAGTGAGTTCCAGGACAGTCAAGGCTACACAGAGAAACCCTGTCTCTAAAGAACACCAAAAAAAGTTCTCTTCCATCTGCTCCCTCCTATGTATGACTATAACATTATATAACATTAATTCCTCTGAAGGAACTGATTTCCATGTAGAATTGCTCTGCTCAAACTCTTTCACTAACTCTATTAATAGAGTAATGCCCAACCTCCTCAGGCTTGCATTCAAGGTCACCCATGCAATCTGTCTATCCTACCTACTCAAACCTATCTTCACCTGCTTCTCAGGTGAGCTTTTTGTCTTACAGACACCAGGTTTTTCTTGTCCAGGGCATGTACCATGTTGTCTCTGTCTTCAGATCATTATAGAGTATCTCTCCTACCCCTGAACCACAACATGTCCTTACTTCTCTTCTCTGTCTACCAAACCTCTCCATATCAATGCCCTACTCAAGAACCACTTCTTTCTTAAAGTCTTGTCTCATTGGCCAACCCATGCCAAAGAAAGATATCATAACCCTTTCCAATTGTACACAATCAGGGTCTATATTTTAAATAAGATCTTCAGGCGATTTTATTTACATTACAGATGGAGGGACTCTATCATAAACTCTCTAGTTCTCCCAATAAAAAACACCTACAGTTTCTGGAATTATGACAACCATCTCACCTTTACCTTTACCCAAATCCTTTACATTTACCCAAATGTCTTATGCTACAAATTCCTTTGAGTTTGTGGAGGTAGACAGCAATTAGGAAACTTTGTACCTCACCAACTACATACACCCACAACCTCCCCCTCCCATCATTTGTATGTCATATAAAGACACACAGTTCCTAGGTATTATTTAGTTAGGCTTCCTTACTCAAGGACCACAAGTTTTCCTCATGAATTTTGTCATCAGCTAATTGTAAGCATAATCATCTACATTGACAGTCCTCCTTCGAAGAAGTAGCTTATCATGTCTACAAGCCTTGGGCTGTGGGACAGGGAACCTGTCACCAAGAAAGGTTAATTTGCTATACCTAAAAGGACAGTTATGTTTGGGTAGCACCTCTGGTAGTAGAAGGACAGATGTGAAATGCTTAAGGAGTATGGGTAGCACAGGATGTTCTGGGATTGGGTTGTATGCTAGCTGTTGCTATTTCCAGCTCTTCCTATATACCTCACCTTATGTCTAGACACCAAAGGTAATCAAAATGGGGGAAAGTTGGCAAATTCTGTGATTATCACTGAACAGAAAAAAATCCAAAAACTCAAAGATGGGTTCAGACTCTGAAAATTCCTTAAACACCTCTCTCTCTACTGCCTCCCCTCCTTCCCTACCTCTCTCCCTCCCTCCCTTCCTTTCCACTCACTCTCCCTCCTTCCCTTTTTTCTGGCTTCTAATGCTTTGAACTTAGTGAAAATAAAATATTTTTCTTGGGAGAAAATTGGTGGTAATAATAAAAATACAGGCTGGAGAGATGGCTCAGCCATTAACAGGTAGGCTCACAACCAAATATATGAAAAAAACACAATTCCTTTATTTAAAGTCCATCTTTATAATTCTATTCCGTTGCATTCATTACCTCATGAAACCTAGTTCAACTGTAGCTCATTACTCATCTGGACAAATTGGGGGAAGGCAATTTGAATTATGAACTCATGTCTGTGTGCCAAAAGTGGATTTCTATTCATTTATTCAACATCATCATAAATTTGGAGACATGAACATTGTATATAAGACCTTATACAACTTATCACAAAGAGAGGAAGGGACCTCAAAGACATGCATATACCATTAATTTTAATACCCAGAACTAGTGAGTAGCCTGAGTTTGCAAACATGATCCTTACAAAATCAGAATAGCCTATATAGGTAAATCATTCTGTCTGTTTTGAACTTGTTTATGGTATTCTACTATTAAAACAACCCTGTTTTCACGAACTATAACAAAATTGTCAGTTTGATTCACATTTCAGTGAACACAACATTGAATTCAAAACAATTATAATAACTTGAAAGTTCAGTACTTTTATGTAGCAACATTATAAAAAAATAATTGAAACACTTGTTAACTGCCCAAATCTTCTAGCCTTTACTCTGCATGTTTAGGGACCATGGGATATCCAGTATTTTGAGAATCACTGCCTTAAAACAGTCCTCTGCCACTGTCCTCTTGGACTGCCTGATTTTCCACAGCATCTTGTTAACCTGGCTGCTATTGCAGCTGCTGTCTAACACATGATCCCTGGAAGACACCAAGGGCATTTCCTGTCCTCTTTACAGAGCTATACTAGGCATCTCTGGTGACATTAAATTTGGATGCCTTTAAAAGGTTTTCCTCTGAGACTCTTTTTTTACTGCCTCTGATTATCACATCCAGCAGCACATTCTGCAGCCAGTGAAAGCCTGGTCCTCTCCCAAGTGAGAGGTCTGGCAGAAGGTTCAGACCTTCAGGTTAAACATCAGACGTGACCAGACTTGAAGTCCCCACATGCAGAGGTCCTGACTATTGATGTGACCAGACTGTTCAAGGTGGTTAAGACTTCAAAACGCAGACCATGTTTTCAAGAAGGGAGATAATGAATGCTGTATCTGTAATTCACAACTTTTATTCCAAAATGTCTCCTTTTAAATCTATTCAAAAAATCATGCTGGATTCTATGGAGGTTGCAAATATAATGTTATGGGGTGCATGAGCTTCATCTCTCAAGTCTTAGGTGTCTATGCTTTCTTCTGGCATTGTCAATCTTTCAGTACAAAATGTCCTTAGCCTCTTCACAGAAGAAGCTTCTATATTTGTTGCCTTAGCCTAGACTGGATTTTACTTTCCAAGCAGTTCTTCCCTCACGGCCATGCTATCTCTGAGCACAATGTGGTAAGTGCTGGAACATATAAGTAAATGTCCTTTTGTGTTTCAAGTAAAGTTCAGTCAACAGGGGCCAACCTGTACTAACTCTTCCCTGTGTTATCTAACATCTACCTGACAATAGTCCCAGACTAAGCCCCTAATACTAACCACACATTGATTTCCATCCCTTCCCACCAATGTGATACCTCTTTGGGGTTAAAAACTAAAATGACCAAAAAAGGAGAAGGAGGAAGACAGGAAAGAAGAGGAGGAAGGAGGGAGGAGGGAGCGAATAAGAAAAGAAGGAAGGAAGGAAATGAGAGAGGGAGGAAGGAAGAAAGTGTGGGAAGAAAAAATGGGGAGCTATAAGTTCAAGGCAGCCTATGAGTTCTAAGCCACCCAGGGCTACATAGTAGGATCTTGTCTCAGAAAGGATGTTGAAAAAGAAAAGGAAAACAGGTAAAGAACAAGGGAAAGATAAAAAAAAATATCCAATGGGCCTACTCACAGAGGCAAGGTATACTTGAATATAAATTAGTAGTGCTACCTTGCTATAGGAAAGATATTATGTTGTCAACAGTAATTTATAATCCACCAATAAAAGATGAGGGTGGACATAGAGATGGTCAGCAAAAGTGTGTCTGTAGATGAATAAGTAAATTGTTCATCTCTTGTCAGCAGAGCCTCCTTCACCTAAAGTGGGAACCTCACTGTCAACCATATCAAGATGTACTTTCTACTATATTTGTTGGTATAACCCTGCTCTGCCCATAGTGGAGAAAAAACTGAACCACGGTGTCAGAATCTTCACAAAAGTAAATATTTATAAGCAGAACAGACAATAAATGTCTGAGAGCAATAACCTTAGAAGCACCCAAATGTGAAACATCTAACACCATTGCCATTTGTCACAGCTCTGAGTTGTAAAGAACAGTTCTGAAGATAAATTCCAATCTCCTAATGGTAGCATATTTGAAGTACAAAAAAAGAATGCTTGAATGACCCCAAGGCAGTTCATTTTCAAACAACTACGTTCTGCTTACAATTAATTGAAGATTCATGCAGGTGCTGTTTTTTTTTTATAGCAACCTCTGAATCCAGCCATTTCTCAATGATACTTCTGATGTTGATCATGCCTCCCAAGAGACTTGTCCTATCACCCCACATGCTCTGGGAAAAACTGCTCTAGGGATGATGTGTGTCCCTGTGTTCACCAATTGCTGACAGGATGTAAATTCATGATAAGCAGAACTCATCCATGATAATGGGACTGCATCATGTTCAGGACTGTGATCAGCAATTGTTGCCATTAGAAAAACACAAAAAGGAAGGTAAACGCTGTCTTTCTAGCCTTGCTAGCCTTCTCTCGGCCCTATCTACTAAGGCACCAGTGTGAGGTCTCCCATATTCTCATTTCTACCTCTTCTTCCGACACAGCAGAAGGGTTCTTAAGCCATCATCACAAATGTGAATAAGGCTGTGCTCCAACCTGAACTGTATCTAGCTATGTCACCTTGGGGACATCACTTTTATCTTAGTCTCAATATCCTGATACTTGCTGTTCTAAATTTATCATTTTAATAAAATGAAAGTAAAGAAGATCAAGGGAACTAGAATTTATACAGCTCTTCGCATGTACTAGACCCTGTGCTCAAAGCTATTTATATCAATTATTCCTTTAATCTTCTCAAGCAGTTATTACAATGCTGACTCTAGAGATAAGGAATATTAGGTTCAGCGAGGTTATATGGCTAGCTCAAATCCACAAGGCTTGTGAGTGGTAGAAGACGAATTTTCATCCAGGTCAGTGTATGATGACTACATTGCTTCCAGGGGCTTGGCACAGATAATCCCTAAGGCTCCTTCTAGCGTTAATAACTTATGAGTCTATGAAATCTTACCATGTACACAGCTGTCTACTCCACATATTTAAGGTGCCAGCTTCATAAACATTTGTGAAAAGAAGAAAATGGGGTATTATAAATGAGAGTTATTGGGCAATGTATATTTGGTGCCTTGGTTTAATTGTAAGGAAACAAAAGGAAAGAAACCTAATTGTTCTTGAGAATCTCATGAAAGTAAGATGTGGGAGTTAGAGCTCAGTGGGTAAAGTACTTGCTGTATACACACAAAGACCTGAGCATGGGTCCCGAGAACCCATATAAAAGCCAAGCATTGCCATGATACGCATCACTATCCCCAGTGCCGGTGATAGAACAGAGAGAGAGAGAGAGAGAGAGAGAGAGAGAGAGAGAGAGAGAGAGAGAGAGAGAGAGAGAGAGAGAGAGAGAGGCGTGTCAGGGGGTTACTGGCCAGCCAGTGTAGCTGAAATCGAAAGCTCTAGGCTTAATGAGACACCTCATCTCAAAAAATAAGGTAGAATGGAGAAAGAAATATAGGTACCCACACACACACATACACATACATACACACACACACCACACATACACAGAGAAATAAAGAGAGATAGACAAACAGACAGGTAGAGAGCAGAGAGATCATTAAAGGAAACCGTTTAGGTTAATTTAAAAAATAAGTAGACAAATTCTCCCCCTTTCATGAAAGGAAGGGGGAAAGCTATGTGGATGCCCAGACTCTGTCACCACTCCCTTACTCCTTAATAGAAGAAGAAAGAGGTCTATCTTCAGGCAGCTAAATGAATCAAAAATGAGTGCTAACTTTTCCCATCATCAGAATCAAAGGTGTGATACTTCTCTAATTTTGTTTACTTTGTTTCCTACAGTATAAAGATGTATTGCCTTCTTACTCTTATACTCTGTACCTTTGAAGCCACACTGTAAAATTCAGACTAGACTAATGTGACATAGTAGTATCATGAGGCTGAAATTAAATTGTGATAGCCAGGATGGAGATGTTGGTGATATAATCAACACAATTGGATTCCAAAAGTTACAAAGGGGAAGGTTTCTGGTTCTTGCAATGAAAAATGACAGAATTAGTCCTGACAATAATGAATATAAGATATAAAGCCAAAGATGAAGGAAAATTTGTAGACTATCAGAGAAATATCTGAAACTCTATCCCAATCTTGAGCATATCTATTGAAATGACTTATCAGGCATCACTTACCTAGCATTTAAATCTACAACTCATGACTACATAATTACTTCTCAGAACTAACATAATAATCTATTTTGTCTTTCTGCCTCCTAATCTATCCTCTACCCTGTTGCCAGAGAATTCCAGCCCAAAACAAATCTCTCTACAGAATTTCCTTACTTCAAACCCTTCAGTAACCCCTCACTGCCATGAGCATACAAACCTGGCACCCTCATATAATATCTAAGCACTTCATGAGCACTTCATCTCTCTGCACACCAAACTTCTTGTAGGTCTTAGGTCATATTTGGATATGGGCTTGGCCTTTTTCATGCAGCTTCCTCTACCCAAAATGTTCTTTTGTGACCTGTCATCTTCCTGATGAGTCTCAATACTTACCATCAGATCATGTTTGCCTTTTCTTTGTAACCTGCCCTAACATTATTATCATAATCTAATTATGTCCCTGTGGCTAGGACATGGTTTTACCACAATAACTACAGTACTTTCTTGTATACATATTGGTTGGCCCCAATAGATATGATACCTCCTAAGAATAGTGTCTATGCATGACATTGAGATAATTCATTCTTATTAATGATGCACTGAATGAGGAGATAGGTAGGTGAGTGGTTAGGTGGATAAATAAATGGATTAAAGAATGAATGAACAAAGAAGGAATGGAGGCAATGTTAACAAAAACAAGACATAACACTTTACAAATTCGCAGTATGCCATGCTGCATTGGAGTTTACAAACTACCTTAAAACTTTATATCTAATTTGTCCCTGATAAAATTGTGAGGAGAAAATGGCATTTGCAGACAATATCCCATCAAGACTAGAATTCAGATTGCCAGAATTATTCCCAAATTGTATCTTCAGTGGTAACCAAATGCTGTAAGGAAGAAAACTGTTTGTTAGTAGATGAGTTTTTCCTTTTATGACCTTTCCTCCCTAAATCCACTTTCTCCATACATTTGGTTAGAAGCCCTTCCACAATACCATTTTACATTTCGACTCTTTGACATGCAGCACCAAGTCAGGTCAATGCTCCCTGGCCTTGTCAGCACTTACAGAGTGCAGCAGCCCAGGGCACAGGAGAAACCTCGAATGTTAAAAGGCCTATTGCAAGTCTCATCAGAAAATCAAATACATAACTCTAAAAATATCCCCCGTGATCTATGTATGTAGCCATGGTGTCTGACAAATTCAATTAAATCTGTCATACATCATTCTCCACAGTGTTATTGAGACAGACGTAGTAGTATTGAATTTTAATTATTCAGCTCCTATTGATCCCACCATAATCTGGTGAGAATCATTTGTAAACTGACAGTCCCTTCAGGAGACAGCCACTATTATCTAATTATAAATCTCATAGTGTCATTTGATAAAAGGTAAAATTTTTCCTTCCCCGCAAAAGGGAAAAAAGTAAAAGCCCCAATTTTTGCTAACAAATTCTCATATACAAGCCAAAATTGTACAGACATTTCTTCAAGTGATCTGTGAATGGAGCCTGTTTTGTGGCACCAGTGTTTTTCTCCATTCTACCCAATTCTGATTCCTCAGCATCCACAAACTGGGTATGTGGACACTGTTGGCACAACTTCCTGTAGCTTATGTAGTAAGACCTCTTGATCAACCCTCCCTCATCCCTACCATCATGATCAACCTTCTCAATGTTCACCCTACAGACTGCTATGCTCTAAGCTATGCTCTCTTTGCTGGTACAACCGATAGAGCAGTAATAGCTATATTCTTTCAGGTATCCCCAAAACATCCATACAGAATTGTGGGGAATGGGAGAATTTAAGTCCCTGGAAGATGGCTAGAAAGACAAGGAGAAAAGAAGGAGTACCACTGAGGTTCAAAATGGTAAATAGTCATTGTAGTTTCCCTACTTGCTAGGTCCATTCTGTCTGTCCTCTTTCTCCTTCAAAGCAAAGATGTATATGCATGTCTCAATGAGTATAAAGTAAATCCATATCCATGTTCAAAACCAGAAGAAGCATCATGAGGAAACTGGATTCTGAAGGAATTCCTGAAAACCTCAAAGTCAACAAATCAAACTAAGTGGGCAATGGCATCCTAGGACATGTACAAATTAAGTACCTTAAGCTGTCTTCACATAAGGTAAGAACAACAAAAAGAAAACTCCACATTTGAAAGCCAGCAAACCTGAGGAGGAACTCAGGGGAAAACAACATGGGAGGACACAGGGGAAAACAATATGGTTACTTAAAAGGTCAGTGAAGTGATTACAGCAGTCAAGCTCTATGTATTCCCTTGTCCTTTCCTTACTGTGAGCCCAGCAACAGCAATGGGGATGCCTAGCTTCAGACAAACACGTAATAGTCTCCTTGCAGGCTGGTAACTTCCAAAAGGAAAGAGAAGTGGCTATGTCCTGATTGCAGACTGTGAAAATAATCTTCCAAACAACACATTGTAGAAATC
Source organism: Neotoma lepida (assembly GCA_001675575.1). NCBI lineage: Eukaryota > Metazoa > Chordata > Mammalia > Rodentia > Cricetidae > Neotoma > Neotoma lepida. The sequence goes on along the minus strand of LZPO01116993.1, from coordinate 212,841 downwards.
GCTACACAATTTCTACTTGCACAGCAAACAATACAGGCATTTCATGGAGAGTAGCATAAATGGAAGTATCAACAGATGAGAGATTTTTGTCTATAAAGACAAATTCAAAATCAAGAATCACAAATATTTGAGGAGCAACTGTTATAATGAAGGACAAGGATTTTCACCAGTAGGGACAGAAAAAAATACAGTGGAGGAAGAAGGTAATACATCAGCAAAAGCACAGGGGAAAGAATTAATAGGATATGCCAAGCTTAGGATGCAAGAGGGAGATGGTCTGGAGGGGTCCAGTGGAGCCATATTGTGGAGGATTTCAGATATCAAGTAGAAACGTGTAGGTTTTATTCTGCCAGCAATGAGAATAGAGACAGAGGCAGTTTATGAAGAGGAAGGTGACATGATGACAGCTGCGCTTTAGAAGATAACTCTGATGGGAACATAGAGTGTAGATAGAAGTGGAAAGAGTAGAGGCAGTTAAGTATCTGCAACAGACTAAAGTGTAGACGACTAAGGTCCAAGGGTAGAAACAGATGAGAGGTGTTAAAGCACCTGTAGGTGATTAGGTTTACAGCTTCAAAAGAAGCCCTGTTACTGTTCCATGTCCTGCACCATTCAGTGATTTAGCGAACAGCAAGAGATTTGCTTTGAGGTTTTGGTTATTTTTGTCATTGTTGTTATTGTTTGATAGGGAAAGTTATCTTATAAGGTACTTTGAGTTTGAGATGCCTGCAGGGTATCTGCATGAAAATAATCCTATAAGTAGTTGGAAATTCAAATCCCAATTTTAGGAGAGAAGTCAAAACTAAAATATACACATTGGAAAAGGTTTGTTCCACAGTAGGTCAGATCTCCAGAGTGAGTAACTGAGGAAATATGATGAGGTGACTAAGACAAAGGTTCCAAATGAGGAACAGTCATCTTAGGAACTGACTCACATCTTCATTAGAAGCAGCAAATTGATTTTATTTTGGGTTTTGTTTCTCCTAATCCAAAGCAAATAAGTTGAACAAATGATCATGGGAAAAACTCACTGGGCACAAATTGTTGTGCTAAAGGGCATGCTCTCTCAACACATAACAGATGTTTTGATTGAACTATATTGACAAAAAAAGTGTATTTTACAGTTGGAGACACTAAAGTACAGAGAAGTGAAGTTGTGTCCTCTAAAATCACATAGCCAAAGTGATGGAAAAGCTAGCAGCCAGTTCTTATGTATGATCCTTTCAGGGATTCTTTTCTCCCAACACTGTACCCTTAATCTACAATGCTTTCTCCTGCCACAACTAACAATCAGAGCAGTCCATTATTGCATCTGACTTTAAGAATTACAACTGTAATTGTAGGTGTTTGGCATGGTTAAGATTGGTATAGCAGATTCAAAGCTTGTGTATTTAGTCTGTACATTTGCTAGCAAGGGAACCATGACAAGGATACTTCAAAACAATGAATACATTTTAAAATCACTTGCTTTTGCTCTTGTAAATGAATCTTAAACAAACAGAAATCACGTTTTTATCTCATATGTGAAATCTGACTTTAAAAAGAAATGAAAATACAAGATGTAGTAGGAGGTAAGAGGAAGGGGACCAGGGAAAGCAGATGAGAGAAAGCACATATGGGGAATATAAACAAAATGTAATTATATACATATGGGAAATATGAAACATATTTATTAATAAATATGCAAATTCAGATCATTTACAGGAACTCATGTACTCCTAAAAAGTTTATGCAAAATAGATGTTTCTAAAGTTGAACTTTTTCCTCTTTTAATTATTGTACAATTTCCAAGATATTCTGTCTTAGTTAGGGTTTCTGTTGATGTGATGAAACACTATGACCAAAGCAAGTTGAGGAGGAAAGAAATTATTTGGCTTACATTTCATATCACAAGTTCATCGTGAAAGGAAGTCAGGGCAGGAACTCAAATAGGGCAGGAACCTGGAGGCAGGAGCTTATGCAATGGCCATGGAGAGGTGCTGCTTGCTGGCTTGCTCCTCATGGCTTGCTCAGCCTGCTTTCTTATAGAAGCCAGGACCATGAGCCCAGGGTGTCCTGACCCACAATGGGCTGGGCTCTTCTTCATCAGTCACTAATTAAGAAAATGTTCTACAGGCTTGCCCACCTACAGTTCGACCTTATGTAGACAGTCCTGTTTTATGGAAATTTTTTCTCAATTGAAATTCCCTCCTCTCAGATGACTTTAGCTTGTGTCCTATCAAATTGACATTAAAAAAAAAAAACCTAGCCAGGACATATTCCAAGACAAACAAACAAAAAAAAAACCAAACATATTGTGTCTTCAAGATAGTTCAATACTTCCAAGTCATCAAAAAAAATCTTAACACATGATACCTGCCAGAAAAATACTCTCTGAAGCCTACAGAATAAATTCTATAGCTCATAGTATGTCATACAGTGTTTCCCATGTCCAAGATTCAGTCTTGCTTTCTAGATCTATTTCCTATTATATCACATATATCAACCTTTGTCTCATAATTACACTAAATTGTTCCCTAAACATAGAATATACACCTAGGCTTCTTTACATGTCTTTGCTCATACAGTTCCTTGTGTTTGAAAATGGCCTTCTCCATAATCACTTGTTCAAAATCCTATTTTCTTAAGATCTTGTTCAAATCTTACTGTTAGGTATCCCCCTGCATATTCCATAGGGAAATACTTTCTCCTTCCCATGTATATCCCCTGGGAAGAGAAAAGAATTTGAAAACAACATAGATGCCATAAAGATACACATAAAGTACTATATTCTCTTTTATGCTACTCAATTTTATCTATTTAATTTTTCTATCCCTAAAATATGCTATGCTCGTCACTAAGAACATAATGATGAACTAGAAAGGATTCTGCTTTCAAAGATTTCATGGTCAAACTAGAGAAGCAAAACCCTTAGAAGGTAATTATAAGTAAATTATGATAAGTATAATAAAGGCAAGTCTAAAGTACTATAGACCACAGTAGAGAGTCATTAAAGCCAGTTTTAGAAAGAAGACTAACTTCATGGAATAACAGACACCTGCCTTGAAATCTTAAGTATAAATAAAAGTTATCTAAACAAAGTCATGAATATAGGAGAATGACAAAAGACAAAAGTAGAAAGACCAGTCATACAAAAATCATGCATGGCATTAAGGACTCTGACATAGAGTGTTGATTGTATTTCAAATGTAAAGAGGCAGAAGAGGACTCTAAAGCAGATATGATTTGATTTACATTTTTCAAAGATAATTTTGGCTGCTGAATTGAGAATGGATTGGTAAAAGATGGTAAAAACGTGTCATCAGGGGCATCCCTAGGAAACCTCTCATAGCAGTGATATGATTTGTGTGATTTGAGTGTCACTTACGGTTTCACATGTTGATTTTGATTCACATTGTGAGATGTTAAAAGGCTGGTAAACCTAATCTGACTATGGTGTTCAGAGGTGGGGCCTTCAAGAACAGATAATTAGATTCATTTGTCAGGGTGGAGCCACATAACTCATCAATGGTAGTTTTATAAGGAGACTTAGCAGAGCAGAAGTGAGCTTCCAGAGTCTTATCAGGTAATGCTTTATACCTCTACTTAATGCTCTGAGACTCAGCTAAGAATCAAATCAGCATAATACAAAGCACCTAGACTGAACATTCGGAACTACGAGCCAAAATAAAACCTCATTTTCCTCAACATATGTCCTGCATATATCATTACAATTAAATTAAAATGTGGATTAAAACAAGTAGTTGAGGAAAGAACGGTAGCTTGATTTAGAGTGATAGTTCAGGCAATTTGTGCTAAACTAAGAAGGTTTCTATAGATATAATTAATAGAGACTGTACAGTTTTAAGAACTTGACAGATGTAAAACTTGCAAGATAAAATAACTGATTGCATGGTAATAGTACTACTACAAGTCTCAGAGAAAAGCACAATTTGGTCCTATTTATCAATGGCAAACAAGTAAAACTCCTGTACATACAAGTTTTATCTGTAGCGAGTTAAGCCCTTATTCATATTCCATGGATCTTATATTATTTTATTGATATTACTCCCTACCATCAAGAATAGTTCTGGTTGCATATAGTAAGGTGAAGGAAAAGTGAAAGTTTAAACCTAGTTTCTAATTGCAAACAGTGGATAGCATTGATTTGAGAAAAGAAAAAATAAGAAAGTAAGTTAACTATGAAGTCAAGGTGTGAAGTTGAGGGAAGATGGGCTTTGTGGGACCTGTGTTCTCATTCACAGTCCCTGCATCGCTTAACCCTACATCTGATATTCAGGAAACATGTGGTTAATATTTTTAATATTTTACAACATATTTACATGATAACAAGTAGGACCATTGAAATTGCTCAGCAAGTAAAGCATTTGCCAAGAAAGCCTGATGAATTCTTCAGCCTTTGAAACACATATAAACATGGAAGAGAACTGCCTCTACAAAGTTGTCCTCTGACCTCTACACATCTAATATACTTTGTGTGTGATCCCCAGCACATACACAACAATAATAACTTTTTAAAGAATAAACAAGAAGATGAAATCATGAAAAATTCTAAGCAGCAGTATTAATTTTGAAAGACAATGTAGCATTCACTGTGTTACCTTAGTATTGACCACTGCTTTTACATTTATAGTGAGAAGCCAGAAAATGAGCACAAAAATGTGAAAATTGGTCAGTTTTTTTCCATTTTGTCTATTGGACAATGTGAAGATCATTTATTATTTATGAGTTGAGGTTAATTAATGCCTTTAATTCCAGTTAAGTACGCTTTTGATGAAATTGGATGCACCAGACTTTGGTGTATATATGTTTGGGACTGTAGTTTCTTCTTAATCATTCCTTTGATTAGAATGAAGTATATTTTATGTTTTCTGGTCAGTTTTGTTTGAAGGCTATCTTCTCATCTGCAATTGATGCATCTACAACACAACCCCCTACTCCTAAGGCTCAAAGAACACCAAGGAAGCAGGCACAGAAAGATTGTAAGAGAACCATAGAACCAGAACTAGATTGTTTAAAAAAGTAACAACAACTAAACAAGCATATATGTGTGTGACTACTTAAAAATTCAGCTTTGATCCCTCTTACACAAGTGAAAACTGCATGTGATAGCAGGGAGTGTCTATACTTGAAAGTGAATATCTAAGAATAAATGCAATGCTAATGCTTTATTGTTAAGCCATAAAAATGTGAAAATTATATAGTTTGACCAGGAAAAATGTGTGGGTACATTTAAAGCTATGGAAAAGTTGCTGTGGACAGAGCTGAGGTAATAGTAAAAGAGATGAGTACAATTAAAGAGAAATCTCGAACTCTGCACCAGAACAAAAGGAATGGTGCCTTAAGGACAAAATTCTACCCATCAAGGGTTGCAATACATAAAAATGCAAAATGTATTTGAAATGATCAGTCTGAAAATAGAATGCCTAGGAACATAGAGCTCCAGGGCATCCTACTGGAACAGGGAAGCCCATGGAAGTGTTTTTTTTTTTTTTTAAATTACAGGTTTATCTATGAAAGCACAAAGATTTTCTGTAGCTCTGGTCCAAGGGGGCCAGTCTACATCTCAGTCTGGTAGCAAAATTTTGCACTTCTTTTGCAGGCATGCAAAATGGAAGAACTACATTGCCATGGTAGCCTGACACCAGTTCTGACTCAACTTCACCATTTTCTCACTGCCAGTATAATGTAACCACTTCCAGATGCTCCTGCTGCCTTAACCATGAGGCACTGCCATGTCTTCCCCCAAATCATTCCATCTTCCAACCATATTTCTTTCTTTCAAATGTTTTATCATAGCAACAAACCCTATAAAATACAAGAAATTGGTACTGAGAAATGTGGCCATTGCAGTGATGAAGCTGACCAAGTGGTCCATGGGTTATTTTAGCTACTCGTTTGCAAGAAGAATTTGAAAGAGTTTGTGGCTATGGGCTAGAGAGAAATTCTAGGATGCCTTAAGCAGAGATTAATGGGCCATTCTGACACATTGAGAAGATCAGAGTACTGATAGAAATACAGACAGTGAAGATGGTTTATGAGGTTTCAGAGGGGAACAAGAAACCAATCACGAACCAGGCTAGAGGCCATTCGTGTTCAATTTTAGCAAAGAACATAGCTGTGTTTTAGCCAGGTCCTAGGAATTTGAGACAGGCTAAATTCAAAAGTAATGGACTAATTTGGTTGGTGGAAGAAGTTTCAAGACAGCATAGCATTCAAGATAAAACTAATCACCAATTAGAAGGGGTTTAATGCATTAGATGTATCTGTTAGAAAAGATAGTAATCTACCTATGAAAAAAGAAGAGTAAATATCATTCAAAATAATAAGCAATAGAAAGAAAATAATAAATATCCTTGTGGGAATCTGTGACACAGAATGTAGAGAAAATCAGTAGAGAAAATCAGTGAAATCAAAACAGTTTCTTTAAGGAGATAAATAAAAGCAATAATCCCTGTAGCTGGGGTCAACAAAAAAAATGTTTGAAATAAGTTAGCATAATCTGGAATGAGAATGAAGATATTACTATAGATTCTATAAGTATTAAAGGATATTAAGAGGATATTATGAATAGCTTTGGTTAATAAATGTGACAACCAAGGAAAAACTGAAAAAAATCCTTTGCAACACAGAAACTATTAAAGTAGTTCAAATAGAAACTATTAATGCTTAGAAATAGATAACCTGCATAGCCCTGTATCAATTAAAGAAATTGGAATTTTATAATTAAAATCCTTTCCAGATAGAAAACTCCAGGCCCATATGCTGTCGCTGGGAAATTCCACCAAACAGTTAAAAACAATATGATTCAATATACACTCTTTCAGAATACTGAAGAAGAAGGAATATGCCCAACTCATTCTGTGAAGTCAACAATGCCATTATGAAAACACAACAAATTATAAGAAAACTGTAGATCAATATTTCTCATAAACAGACACATTCTTACTTAAGACAAATCCAACAATAAATAAAAGGAATACTACATCATGAACAGGGTTATTTATCTCATTATTCCAAGGTTGAGCTAATATTTGAAAATCAATCAAAATAATGCACCATACTAGGAGATTCAAAAAATAAAATACAAATGGCTGTTGTCTGAAAAAACAATCTAACATCTATTCCTGATTTTTAAAAGTAATTCTTAGCAAGGTTGTCATAGAGGGAGACTTCTTCAACATAATGAAGGCATCATTGAAAACCTTATGGCTCACAATCTACTGACACACAGGAGAACATGAGGGAATTGCATAAGCTCCATGCTTGAAAGTTAGATATATAAAAGTGCATATGGATTCATATAACTTAGTAGATTATATATATATGTAATTACTATATATATCAATAATTATTATCAAGGAAATGTGAATCAAAAGTATGATGCAATAGCATGCCACACCTATTAGATAGTATCAAGCAGATAAGATATAACTAGGTTGACAGTTGAGGACAGTGTAAAGAAAAGTGTTCCCCTGTATACTGTTGGTAGAAACAAATTAACATAGTCACTTGGAAAATGGTGTAAGGGTGGCATCAGAAAATTAAAAATAGAATTATCATGATTCAGTAATCCCAGTACTATGTAAATTCAAATTGTATCTTGAGGTATCTATATTTTCATGTCTACTGCATTACCTCCAGCAGCTAAGATACAGAAACTGAGTGGTGAAAAAAAGAATAAAGAAAAAAAATGTAGTGGGTTTGTAAAATATGGCATTTTGCTTGCAACATTTTAGATGAACCTAAAGGACATTCTTAGTGAAATAGGCCAAATACAGAAAGACAAGTATTTCATGATAACACAAATTCAATGTTAAAAAAAAATTGGACACAGGGCTAGAGAGACAGCTTAGTGGTTAAGAACGATTGCTGTGCGGTTATGAGGATCAGAGTCTGGATTTCATCATCCACATAACAAACAAGGCATCTAGTGTATGCCTGAAACCTCAGTTTTCAAGGCAGCGAGTAAGGGCAATCTCTAGGGTCTGGGCTTCACTGGCTTCCACCCTAGCAGAAAACAAAACAACAACAACAACAACAAAAACCACACAAGTTCCAGATTCAGGGGGGAGAATCTTCCTGAAAGGAATAGGTGGAGAGTAAAACAGGACACACAATGCCCTCTTTTGGATTTTGAACATGTACACAAGCATACACAAAGACACATATACTCACACAACAGACAGACACACATATGTATGCACACATTTACACAATTAAATGGATCATTTTATGAAAAAAAATTGAACTCAGAAAATAGAATGGTTTCTAGAGGCTGGGTGTGGGGGAAAAAGAACAGGGGGTAAGCAAAGACTGGCCAAAGGGTACAACCTTTTATTCATAATATGACTAAACTTGGGGGATCTAATACAAAGTAAGGTATCTAGAGTTAATCCTGTTCTATTCTAAATATTCTAAGAAAATAAATCTTAAGTACTCTCACCACACATTTTAGAAAAACAGTAATTATGTGAGGTGAAAGAGGTGCCAATTAGCTTGATTATGACAATCATTTCACAATGTATACATATATCAAGTCATCACAGTGTTCAAGTTAAATTTATGCAACTTTTATTTGTCAATTATACTTCAATAAAAGAGGGAACAAATTATATGGAAATAAAATAATTAAAGGACACATTACACTCGATTAATTCTATTAATATGAAACACCAGGGAAAAAAACTAATCCATCATAACAAAAAGCAGTTAACTGGTTGCCTGGGGCTGAAAAATAGAGGCTCAACTAGGAAGGAACAATTAACTTTTGGGTAGTGGATATGTTCTCTATCATAAATTGGTGGTGGTTACACAGGTGTATACATATGTTGAAAGCCATTAACATATACTTTACAAATGTGTGCTGTATAGTCTATAATTCAAACATTTATAAAACTTGAATTAAAGTTAAATATATATTAGTCTGACTCAATATCTGAGACTGCATAACTTATACAAAGGAAAAAACAATCTTTGAGCCTTTTCCCCCTAGTATTCAAATAGGAAGAGGTGAGATAGGGGTGACTAGTAGACAACAGGGAAAGATTAATCAAAACAAAGAGAACATGAAAAAGCCACATAGACAGCTACTATTTGTTAACTCAGTTAAAACTCATAAAAAAGAATTTGAAGGCAGATTCCCTGCAATGCTAGACAGTGCTGGCCATAGTAGTAATGGCTCAAAAACAAAGAACAAAAACACTCCAGTGTCAAGTATATCTGATCATAGGAGTGTTCAGGGAAGCTATGGAAGCCCTTCAAATAATGCAGACTCTTGCCATTCCTCTTAGCTGTCCACCAGAACATTTTTATAAGACCCTATTGCAGAAAACAGTACATACCTCCTACGTAGGAAACAGAAAAATGATGCTGGGACAGAGCTGGAAGCATCCTTCCTGATAGCTAGCTTTCACAGTGACAGACAATACGATGGATGCAGACTGCTTGGAGGCAAGTATGAGAGAGCATCAGTGTTTTTACCCAGCTGTGATCTCTATGAAATAAAATACCAACTTACCAGGCAAAATATGGCCACTGGCATAACAGTGCCACAACTGCCACAACAGTGCCAACCACTCCCTAATGGGATTTGAGGTCTACTACATAATAGGAAACCATGCCTATTATAGCAAGTCCAGTAAAATTAAAAAAAAACCAAAAACTATGATTGAGGAGGTCTTAGGCCCTAGGGGAACCTACAATATATAGCTGCTTAGCTGAATAGAAGTAGCACCAAACTGCTTCCTAAATGTTTATGTTACTCACAAACAAAGGTTACTCCAACTCTTAATCAGAGAACCCTCTTTGCAGTAAATGGAGGTAAATGCAGAGACCCATGGCTATACAAGATGCTGAGAACAAGGGCTAGTAGAGGGTTCAAGGCCCAAAAAGACATTTTAACAACTAATTAAGGCTCAAGGGATGTTCCAAAAGACGGTCTGGAAAGATTATGGCAGTTAGAAGACAAGAAGGGCTGTAAAATGCCACCTTGTTAGTGCAACACAGCCATGGCAATCATGAACCCAGAGCAGTTGGTCTACTAGACCTGTGCAAGTCAGGCCTATGTAGCAGTCAGCTCTGTAATGCAAAGGGACTCAGAGGGCCCTACTCCTTACCCTTGACCTATTGGGAACTGAAGGATTCCTAGAGAAAGGGAGATATGGTAAGCCAGTGTATACCCACTAGTGAGTCCACCAGGCTTTAATGGACAATTCTAATTCCATGGTCACACAGATGATTCTGGGTGAACCCTGATTGAACTGAACAAAGAACAGAACAAAAAATGTGGATAAAGGAAAGCTATTGGTGCTAGAGTTATGCAAAGGCAAAGTAAAAGTAACAAGAATACATTATATACAAAAAATATATTAATTAAGACAGAAAACACCACACACAAAAAAGAGAAAAGTTTATCTAGTTCCCAATTTTGGGGGCTCAGGGTCTTCATGGCAGATAGTGTAATAGCAAAAGCTTATGCCAGATGGAGAGATTTGTAGTACAACAGGAAGACAGATAGATCAAGGAATGGCCAGTCTTGTTCATTTATAACTATGCAGTTCTCAAAAGGGCAACTAGAGTACCACAAGAACTATTTTCATCTCTACAGGGAATAGAATTTCCAGAGATTACTGTGGACCTTCCAGTAGATCCCACCCCTTAAAGGTCCCAAACACATTTAACACTGCTACACTGGCAAACAAGCTTCTAACACATGAACCCTTGAGAGATAAGCTATGTACAAACAATAGCAATACAGGTGAGAGAGAAGAGGTGCTGAGCTCAACCTATTCTTTGGCAGTTTGGGAATGCAGAGGAGAATATGGAACTAAAATAAAATTTAATTTTCTTTTATGTTAAGGGGCAATTTACTGGAGATTGAGTAACACCCAATGAGGTAAGAGGTAGAACAGTAGAAGGCACCTGTCTATAATCTCCTTCAACCTTTCCAGAAATCTAAGTTTTATGCTTCCCTATTGATGGTAGTCCCCTTAAACTGAGAAGTGTAGGTCTGAAGAATATTTGTAAAGACAGGGAAGCTTCCAACCAGAAATCTTGAGCAGGCTAGATGTATATCTCTGGCCAGTACTATGTGAAATAACTTCCCCCGAGGGAGGTCCTAGGTAGGCATGGCAGTTACTGGAAGCCTCAGTAAGGGTTGTGCTTCCAGGTCATAGCTGGAACTGCTGCCCACTACAGATATTCTGAACTTTCATTAACTATTTGGAGCTATAAAGTGAAATCTGTTTCAGTGTAGGTAGCATTGGTCCACTTTGTAGTTAAAAAATCTCATATATACATGGATTCAGACAACTTAAGGACGCTTGTGAATTCTAGAAAGCTTATGTTGGTTACTCATTGGAGACTTCTTTCCTAAACGTCGTCGCATTCTCAGCATCTACATATGTGACATTTCACAAGTAAGATCTGCAATTAAACCAGAATTGAAAGTGTCAAAAATGACAGGGATATGTGTAATATTGGAAGTTTTGGATGCTTTGGCAAAAGTGGGGCAAAGGATTCAGAAGATAAAGAGGCTTCAGTGCTCTGTGCCCTTTTCAAAAATGCCTCTTACGGCCATTAGCCTTGTTATCTTATACAAGAAAGAGTGGGAGCGAGACAAATACCAGTGCTGTCAGCCTAACAAACGAGAAGGATGGTAGCTACGGTTCCAAAAAGATCTTGCCACTTTTGTTCTAGCCTCTAGCCTGAAAGCTTGGGCAACAGTTCTCATACTCTTGCTCCAAAAAGATTCACCGTGTGCATTTAGTATAAACACATGATTCAATCATTTGTTGTCACATGAAGACAGGTTATCCCTGTGCTATTAGCAGGGCATGTTTCTTTTCTTAGAAGGAATGGAGTTATACTACAATATTTTCCCTTCTTTCCTGGTCCCTTTGGTGACACATAACACATTTATGGGGGTCAGTAACCATGTAGGCTATGGTCAGAGCTTTCATCAATAGCTAATATTTAAGGGCTCTATGCATGACAGAAGTTCAGCCTGTGATCAAGATTAGGGTCTTAGCCTATAGGCAATGTTAGGAACCTACATACGACCCTGTGTCTAGGATTTGAGATTTTATGGGGCCCAGGGTAGAGCTCAGGCTGAGATAAAACTGTATGTCCTGCTTTCAGTCTGTAATACAGAAACAAAGTAAATCTATCTGGCCCAAATTACAATTGCTGCCTTTCTCTTCTTACCACAGGGCTCTGGCCAGCTGAGGTAACCTGCCAGAGTCTGCTCTGGAAGAGTATAAGAGAACACCCTGGGAGCCACTACTTGTGGGTCCTTCAACCTCTGCTGACAATTAGCTGAGGAAGTCATTTCCTCTCACCATGACTCTCATTACCCAATCTTCCAAGTGCAGAACATGGTCATTATTTCTCACCATGGGATGAGGAGGTGGGTTGGGAAGAAAGCAAGAGAGGGGCAATAAGAGCAAATTAACATTTGCAGTTTCTCTTCTCCCGAAAGCCTTTCTCTTATTGAAAATAAAACCAAGCTTTCTATTTCATCCCTCTAGGAATCCATTTTTTTCCTGTTTCTTATATGCATAATTTGGGTGCTTATTTGTTCTCTGAAACTGAATGTATTTTATTGCCCTACACACTAGGCTGCCCTAAGTGATTATTTTTCTTTCTCTCTGTTGGTGGTCTGAATCCCTTCTGGACCTTACCTCCTTATGTAAATACATTTATATGTGCGCACACAGTTGGTAATCAGATTTGAAAATACTTGTAATGATATCTGGATGCCCAACTAGAAATGTCAAGCAGGCCAGAAAGTAAACATAGTGAATCTTCAGGGTCGTAAGGGATTATTTTATCCCCTTATTCATTTTATGTGGTTACAACAGAATGCCACAGGATGCGTAATTTATAATGAATATTTATGTATTAATTCACTGTTTTGGAGGCTGAGATGTCCAAGATCAAGGTGCTAACATCCTCCAAAAGTTTTCTTTCTGTGTTATAACATAGTGGGAGCAAGTGTATGGTAGAAAGGCAAAAAGACCCAGGCAGAGGGAGGGAGGGAGAGAAGGAAGAAAGAAGGAAGATGGAAGAGAGAAGAGACAAGACAGAAAGAATGCAAAAGAAGAGACTTGCCAAGTCTCATGACAACTATCAGGCCAGTCATTCGTGGAGCTTTTATTATCTAGACACTTCCCAACATCGTCACGATGGTAATTAGATTTCAACAGGAGTTTTCGAAAGGATAAATATTTAAACCCTGGCATCTCTTTAAAAAGGAATTCATTAAATGACATGTTTATGCAGAGCAATCTGAACTAGACACTAATGGGGGAAGGGATACAAAGGAAGACTTGTGTCCAACTACCACCCTGTAGGTTGCTTTGCCTGGTTTTTAGGCAACTGTTTACTATGATCACATGCCAGAATTCTAGCAGATTCTAGAAACAAGGGCTATATAATTAACTCCAGAGAAGCTTACTCTTGATCTTTGAGAACCCAAAGTACATACAAGTGATGACACTGATGATGATTGGTGACAATTTTAAATCACAAACATTTCATTTATTTATTTCCCATGTTACACACACGGTGGTCAGAGGAAAACTTTCAGAAATTATTGCTTTCCTTCTCTCACCTGGGCTCCGAGGATTGAACTTGCATTCTTCTACCTGCTATGCCATCTCACCAGCCCCACACTGACTTTACATCACGATCATGTTATTTGAAGTTACTGTTATCTTGGCAGTCCAGCGTATATGACAAAGGCCAGTACTCTCCATCCAGTTCCATCGGTGAAACATTTCTGCATTCATTTCCTGGAGAGGGATATGACTGACTAAAAGAAATGAAGTCAATGAGTTTGCATTTTGAAAGTTTACATTCTGCAAATAGTAGCTAATAGAGGTGTTGAACAACATGTTTATTGAAGAACGAACTATTTACTATTTCCTCAGACTTTCTATCCTCATTGTGAGAAGGGAAGAGAGAGAAAATCTAAGTATATAGAGGTGATAAGAACCCAGGAAGAAGATGCCTGCAATCTGTCTCCTGATCAAAAAGGTGAGGAATGGAGAAGAAAAGAAATTTCTGTCTGGTAATGATTAAGGAAGAGCAGAATGATTTTCCAAATTATATTAAGTCATTAGAACTGAAGTGGCCAGGTAGATGCCAAGGGTACAACTAGCCCAAAAGATGGCCTTATGAAAAAATCCACAAAACAGCAGGAAAAAAACTTACTGAATAAAATTATCTTAATTTCTGTCACTGTAGGGTATTAGAGACTCAAATAAAAGTTAATATATAAAAAAGTCAATTAATGAATGCGATCTGAACCCATCATTCCAATACATAGAAGATAATATCCTTGAAATGATCAACATTATTATTCTTTAGAATGAAGTGAAAGTTGCTTCTTTGGGGATATTATTAAACAGTATCTACCCCCAAAATACTATCACACATATAGCTAGGAAAGCAGAGGCCTGAAATTGCACCTTACAGGTGCGCATAATATCAACTTTTAGCTATGGGTAAAAATTAGACACCAATTAAATAAGGACTGTGATTCTTGTGGATGGCACAATTTCCCCAGGAGAAGCTGTCTGTCAAATTTATATGTATTTATATATAGTTTTATATGTGACAACAGATTTTTGTGCAGTACAACTTATCTTCCTGTTAGTCAAACATCTGATCTTAGGCACTGGGTAGTATTTCACTTGCAGCTCTCCACACACTGGAACATGCACACAAATGCGTATGTACATGTGCATGCATGGCATTGCTTGAAACTGAAGCCCCCAGATGAATACGGATGTTCTCTGCACTTCTTAGCTTAGATAGTTCTAGATACAGTTTTAAAATACTAACTCAAATGGCAAGTGTAGACGATTTAAGATGAATTGCTCATTTTGGACTTCTTCACTTAACTCTTCAGAGTGATGGATGTCTTCATGTCCTTCTATATACACTCTTCAGTTTTCTTTGTCATCTCCAGTCCAAAAATGACTCTACAGCCCACCTTCTCTTAACAATCTCCAATTGCTGAAGAGCTTGCCCCGAGAGTGCATTTCCTCAGTTCTAACACCCAGGCCACTCTGTCATACTTTCTCCTCTGTCGATTCAGTGCTCTTCTGTGTTTCCTTCACTAGTTTCCCATGTCTGCCTCTCATTTTTCCTGATTTATAAGATTCAACACAAGGAAGCAGCACAGTGTGATGACAACAACAAAAAGCACTGGAGTTAAAGTCTTTCTGGTCTGAAAGCTGAAGTTCAAGTCTCCTTCTGCCATTTACTGGCTCAGTGCATTCTGACAGGTCATTTTGTAGTTCTCAGGCCTCACTGACAGTGTTGAATTTGGGCAAAGTTCAGCAAACAGGAGATACGTGTAGAGAACTGGCCTACTGATAGACTTTCTTTAAATGACACAGTATTTAAAGTTTTTTTAAACTGATTTTAGATGAAAACTATATGCTCTATTTCCTCAAAGTACTTAACCACTCCCCAATGCCTTCCACTCCCCAACTTCACACATAGACATTTGTTCTTAGGATTGCTGAATTATGTGCTTCTTGTGACCAATACTCATTCAACCCTAGTTGCTCTTTATGGTTTTTACACTGTTACTCTTTCAACAAGCACCTGCTACTCTACATCCCCTGGCCACAATAACATTTCAGTCAAGCAACTTCTCTGTGACCAAAACTGCTTTGTGACAATAAAAGTTAAGAGCCTGAGAAATATAAAGTCTGAAGGCAGGAGAAAGATTAATTTTGAATGCTATAACTTGAATTGCATTTTAATAGGCAATTATTGGGGATGTCACATGTCTTCCTGGACACCATGCACAAAGAAAGTGTTCTAGCTACATTCCATCCACAATTCTCTTCAGTCTCTGGCTTCCCCCAGATTACCAGTCACTCTCCATGAGCCAGGCCAACCCAGGCCACCTCTGGCTATTCTGGCACCCTATGGCCTTCTGAGGCAGCAAACACCATAATGCACTACCCACATTTCAATCCTTTCAAAGAAAAATGCTTTAAAACATTAATAAGAGCAGCTCAGTGGGCTCCTCTATATCAAATCTTTTTTGCAAAACAACATTTTGATGTGTTAAATGTAAATCATTTGGAAACACATAGATTCAATAGGTCCTGAATGTGCCCAGACTTTAAAAAAAATGAAGGAAAACATCTTTAGTGTGGAGTCTTGGACCATTTGCTTACTGCAGAGAATTGGAGAAAAACTATTTGTTTTTACCTTCCACAGGATCTCAACTATGTCAACTCTAATCGTGCTTCTGGACCTTCTCGACTCTAGTTGCTCCACTGTCTTTTGACTTCAACTTAAGCAAACTACAGCACCAAGCCACTAACCATCTTCAGGAAGGAAAACAATGATCTCATTGCACTCAGGACTACTGTTTACAAATGACTCCCTTCTGTGTCCAGACCACAGACTGAAAAACTGAAGTCAGAGAGGGAGGCTTACACCAAGCTTTCTGATGGCAGGTAGGCTCTCTGATCAAACTAGCTAGTTGTAATTCTCTTCTATATCAGATATCTAATTTTATGAGATAGAAATCCCTTCTCTAAAGAACTCTCTATCTAATAAGTTCCTGAAACTGGTATTGGCAAACAAAACATAACCACAACAAGACTGTGCCAAGTCATACGCACTACTATATGAAATAACATTATTTATTTATTTATTTATTCATTCATTCATTCATTTATTTATTGACAGAGTTTCTCTGTGTAAGCATCCTGGCTGTCCTAAAACTCTCTCTGTAGACTAGGCTGGCCGCAAACTCATGGAGATGCACCTGTTTCTGCCTCCCAACTGCTGGGATTAAAGGTGTGCACCGCCACTGCCCTGCAAAATAATTTATAGTTGCTGATAGTAATGATTATATTACTATGTGATATCATATGCCCACTACTACTGCCAATAACAACAAAGGGAATCTTCTGTTTGTCAGTGACCTGGAGTGACAGTGTTACTAATAGTTACTATTCTGTTGCTATAAAGAGACACCATAACCAAGGCAACTAATAAAAGAAACAATTTAACTGGGGGCTTGCTTACAATTTTAGAGAATTAGTCCATGATCATCATGGTGGGAAGCATGGCAATAGGCATGGCACTCAAGCAGTAGTTAAGAGCTTACATCTTATTAGAAAGATGGAGGCAGGGGCTGGAGAGGTGGCTCAGAGGTTAAAAGCACTGACTGCTCTTCCAGAGGTCCTGGGTTCAATTCCCAGCAACCACATGGTGGCTCACAACCATCTATAATGAGATCTGGCGCCCTGTTCTGTATACATAATAAATAAATCTTTAAAAAAAAAAAAGAAAGATGGAGACAGAGACAGAGACTGACTCTGGGCCTGGCATGGGCCTTTGAAACCTCAAAGCCCAACCCCAGTGACACACCTCATCCTCCTACAAGGCCATACCTCCTAATCCTTCCTGAATAGTCTACCAATTTAGAATCAGACATTCAAATATATAAGCCTATGAAGGCCATTCTCATTCAAATCATCACAGATAGGGATTGAACTAAGCATTTTATATCCATTTACATACCTTTTCATATTTAATCCACCCCACATTGATGCATGGTAAGTGCTATTGGTCCTGTTTGGAATACATGAAAACTGAATTGGTTATAACAGAGTTATATGAGGTCAATACATACCTCAGTGTTTTCTGGCTGTGAGTACCTCTGTTTAATATTATTCACATCCCCTTCCTTTTTGACATTTCCTGATAAAGCACATGTTCTTGCCTTATTCTTTATCCCCTTTCTGATAAAAATTCATGTTCCTTACTCAGCAGGAAACCAAATACTGGCCTCTGAACGCTTTGGGTGTTCAATCCATATTACTAACTAAATGACTTTGTCATTCGGTATTGGCTGTCAAAGACATACATAAGCAGCACTGTTGGTGCTTCAGTGCCTTACAAAATTAGATAAGAGCCAGTGTTCTTAGCTGTCTTAATGTTCACACCTCTTTGTCTCTATTGTACTGAGCCAGGTGTCCATATCAGTCTTGGCCAGAAGACAAATCTGAGACATAGTCAAATGCACTGTATAGTGATTATCACCTCCACTCTGATAGTGTGGCTTTCTTACATGGTCAAGCCACATTACTCTTGGCTTCCTCTTTGTTTAGGGAAGAGCCTCTCCCCAGAGGCTCCCTCCTCAGGTGTATATATTCAACCATTTTACCAACTGTGTTAAATTAACCTTAATTCCAGTTACATCCAAGCTAAGTGGGATCAATGAATCACCTACACTTAGTATGTACAAGTGTTGTGAACTCCAGCTGAGCACTACGAGCTAAGGGATGAAACTCAGAACCAGAAGACCAGATTCAGAAAGAAAATTTCACATGCATTCTCTCATATGTGGGAATCCAGACTTTCAAAAACTTAGACCTGGGGCTGGAGAGATGGCTCAGTAGTTAACAGCACTTCCTTCCAGAGGACCCTGGTTTGGTTCTCAGCACTCACATATTGGCTCCCAGGCATCAGTAACTCCAGTCTTAAGGGGTCTAATGCCCTCATCTGGCCTCTGAAGGAACTGCATTCATGTGGTGCACAGACATACATGCAGGCAAAACACTCCATATAGATGGTAAAAACAAACACAAATTTTTACAGAATTGAACTAGAGAGGTGCCTATTTAGAAAATAGAAGGAAAGCAATGAAAAGTGAAAGGGGAGACATAAAAAGAATAAAGGAAGGTGAATAAGATCAAAGAATGTAATATGTACTTGGTGATGTCATATGAAGCTATAGTTTTATACAATGACTACTATCCCAAAACATAAATAAAATATATTCATATGAATTCATTCAAAAAAATAATCTCATTGCTTACACTGAAATGGAGAGAGGTTTGTTGGCATATTCCTCAAGGAGTACAGACTCGCATGCCAAAAACAAAACAAAACAAAAAGAACAATGAAACTGAATTCACATTTTCTAATTCAACCTTCTACTCACCTATGTGACAATGTTCGAAGTTTCTCATTGCTCTCAGCTTCTGGTGTTTTATTGCAGTTTTTCTTCTTGTCATCTGTAAGAGGAGGAAAACAATAGTAGCACTTCAATGTGGTGCTATAAAGATTAAAAGAAATAGTTGCACTAAAACTTTCCAAATTGTCTAGTATTTATGAGATGCTTATCAATTTGTGGCATGACCATATCCAAGGACATTCACTGGATTCTTACGGTTTTCAGAACAAATTTTTAAAATTAGTGCTCATAGTGGTCTACACTGAAATCATGTACATACAGGCAACACTAAACAGACTCATCAGGTTATATTTATATATTTAGGCATTTATATATGCAACAATAAAAATCAAAGAACAAAGGCCATGAATTTGAAAGGAAGTAATGAGGGAATGGGGAGAGGGGTGGAGAATGGGAATGAAAAGGCTGAAATGATGTAATTATATTTTAACTAAAATTTAAAATTATTAAGAAAAATAAAATGTTCCCATACAAGCCCATCCAGCCCAACAGTCTTCTCTACTCTCTGCATTGTCTACATAAAATATGAGTATGACTTCCACTTACCATGTTCAACAACAAGCTAATCATTCTTAAAAGTTACTAGGCAGTTCTAAGGATCCCAAATATTAAAAACACACAAATTAATTTGCCAATTGAAGTTAGAAGTGCCATTAATGTGTGATGCAACAAGATGTTACAACAGAAGCAGTATCCTATATTCAAATAGGCCTGAGAGTCTACCTTGCCACCTCTTAGCTATGTGACATTGTATAAGTGTATAGGTGCCATGTATGTTCTTTAAACAGAAAATAGACTGACAAATATCCCATACACATTTGTCATTAAGACTAAGTTTGATGTGATATATGAATCACCTTGTTCAAACAAAGTATTCATAAATTATTTGTTGTATCATAGCTGAATAGAAATTATCATAAGGCATTCCTGACCAACTCAACCCAGAGACCAATTATTGAATCAACAAAAGCTCCAGAACAAATAATAATTTGTCAAAATTTTGATCTGTATCGCTCTCATCCATTAACACTGCATG
>LZPO01116993.1:171635-186215 GCA_001675575.1 Neotoma lepida | reverse complement strand
AAATTAAATGTATATCAAAAATATAAATAAATAAATAAATAGCCTGTAGCCTTTCATACTGAAATCTGACTTCATAAGTTTAGGCCTATCCCTTTGACCATTTCCATTAAGTGTGCAGGAATGGGCAGCTACAAGAGACTGAGCTGGAGAGGGACAGAAGATGGGGAGAAGAGCAAGAATGTTAAGACTTCAGAGAGTTCAGACTTGGAAGCACAACTATGTGGCTGGATGCTGCATCACATGTCTCTTCTGTTAGATAACCTTTTCTTGTACAGACACCAAAGCCCCCAGGGCCCGCAATAAGGAAAGCAGAGGCTGAAATGGCCTGGGAGCACCTGCTGCCTTCTCTACAGGACAGGAGATTGGGATTCTCAGTCTCCTTGGAGCATTCCCAGAGAAGAGCTCTCCCTTTGGAACACAGATTCCTCCACTGAAGAACGCTGGCTCCCCCTGCCGGTCTGTCCTGGAAATGACCTCTGTTTTTCTTTCTGCAGCTGTCCTTCCCACTGGAGATAAAAGATCCACCCCAGGCTGTCATCCTCACCCTCCTACTCATTGCCCCCTCCGGAGAGAGAAGAAAGAATCACTGAGGCTAGGGCCATCCCCCTCTTCTGCTCCTGGCCAATTACTCTGGGCCTAAGCAGCAACCCTGTTGGAGGGAGGTTTGATGAACTATTCATCACATTCCTAAATAATTCATTTCCCTTAGAGAACAAGCAGCCCACAGGAGCTGTGAGGTTTTCTTAAGCTGACACCTTATGAGAGATGAAAACTAAAGCAATAGCTCCCTTTTAGAGAAACCACGGTTGCTTATATGCCAATTCCTGCATTTCTCTTCCATAGTGCCAGGCGCTTCCTTTCTGCCCTATTCCCTATTGTTGGGCTTCTATTGTTTCCTGGTTCTCTTCTTGTTATTCAAACAACACTCTGTAGGATCTGTGGTGCAGACCTTTGAGCATTATTCCCAGGTCCTCTAGTGTCAAGGCCTTCAGTGAGTGCTTTATAACCCAGATCCCTTTGGGATGTAGGAATAAAGGGTAGGCACAAGCCCTTGCAAAGGACAGTGTGTGTGTCTGTGTGTCAAATGCAATGCACACAGAGCATTTCAGAGTTCAGGATGTGTCACTTTCTTCTGATTTCAGGTTCCCTGACAGGGTTCCATTGCTTGCCATTCTGTAAACATCATCTTTGGCCCTTCTCTGACTTCTTTAGTGAAACCTCCACACATCTCTCTTTTAGACCAGCCTATGTCAAACACACTGCATTGGAGAGATACCTCTGCCTGTATCCTCAGCCATTCAGTACCCAGTACACGGAGAGATTGGGCTTGTAAAGCTGTAAGATCTCAGGCTGAGACTAATTATCTTCTCTAGTATTAGTCCTGCCTTCTCCTGCTGACTTTACAGTTCTGGGGTTCTGACTGCACCCTGGCAAAAAAGCACCTCTCCCCATCTGCCATAAAGCAGTGGCAAACCTACCCAGGCCCCACCCTCCCACACTGACCTTTGCCCACTAACCATTCTCTTCCCTCCTACCAACATAGCTTTCAGACAACACAACAGATTAGAATCAAAGATAATGAAAGGCTTTATAGAAAACAATTAAAAGCACATATACCTCAAAATAGTTTAACTCCCAAATTCACCCTGCTTTCATAACACAGCACATGAGAAAATAAATACAATTAGAAATTGCACTTATTTAACAAGCAGAAATCCTGGCTGATCAAGGCAAACAAGCAAGTGGCTTAAAGTATGTCTCCCTTTAGGCAAAATAATGAGGAAATGCAGATTTCTAAAATACTTTTCCCTTAAAGCCAGTTTGCTGTGTTGTGAAACTGGTTCACCATGTTTATATTTGTCGACAATGTTCCTGTTTCCTAAGACCAGGATGAGTTTAACTAGCAGAGTTGATTGGTATAAAATAATATGCAGGCTCCCGCCCTTAACCAAAAAGCCAACAGCAATTGATTCCCACTTGCAAACGAAAAACAAGTTTACTCCAAAGGAGTTTTACTGGGTTTATTAACCACACTTCAGGGTAGGCCCCATGCCCAGGAATAGATGGCCAATACTAAACAAACTTAATGGGATTTTTGTAGATTGTCATATATTGCTTTGTTTGAACATTTTTTGCTTATTGGTTTTTTGCTTGCAGATTTTGGTACCCATTTTTGTGTTTGTGTGTGTGGGGGGGTGTTTCTTGGTTTGGCCTTTTTTGTTTTGTTTTGGTTTGGTTTGTTTTTTAAAGAGAGAGGCAGAAAGAAAGGCATGGATTTGGGTGGGTGGGGAGGAGGTGACGAGCTGGGAGGAGCTGGGGGAAGGGAAATGTGATCAGAACGCATTGTGTTGGAATTCCTGGCCACTCCCCAGCTAAGTAACTTCACATTCGCACTAAGCGCATGTGCAAAGGGAAATCCCGCCTCTTCCTCCCTCTCCTTGTCTCTCTCTTCCTCTCTCTTTCCACGTGCAGCCACGCGCGCTCTGTCTCTCTTTTTCTCTGTCTCCGTCTCTCTCTGTCTCTCTCTCTGTCTGTCTCTCTCTCTCCTCCCCTACTTTCTAATAAAGCTCTAATACTGGGTTTTGTGGTGCCTCGTGACCTTTTCTCACACGGTAATGGAAGCACTGCAAAATACCAGCAAAATACTAACATCTAACAAAATACTAACACATTGTATGAAAAAAAATTTTCAGGTAGAATAAATAAATAATAAATTTCTAGAGCTAAAGATTTAAAAGACCTGGAAAGTTTCAATGATTAGAAGTCTACCACCATCTCAATGCCATAACTGCATTTCAGTTTCAAAGTAGTAATATTTCCCAATAGCACAGAGAATTAAATAGAGATTTAGTTGATAAAATATGGTGCTCATGATGATGATTTTTTTTAGCTTGTGTCCCCCCCAGATTGTGGGGACTCCCAAAAGACCACCACGGAAACTGAATCACATATGTAAAAGCGAAAAGCCTTTATTTCCAAGCTCGAAAGTTGGTCTCTGTCTGATGCAGCAACAAGAGCAGAGAGCCTGAGCCCAGGCAGGGTGGGGTTTTTATTATAGCAGAGGTTGGGGTGAGGGAATTTTCAGGATTCAGGACCCTGATTGGCTGATATTTGTCTAGGGGTATAGGGAATGTTTGGAATGTCAGGTATTTCGTCTTAGATACAGGCCTCCTGGGTAGGGTTAACTTATGGCTTTTCCTGGGTCCAGGTGGTGCTTGCCAGAAACTGTGTCTGGGCTTCTAAGCCTGTCAGGGCAACTGTGTGGTCAAGCTCTTTTGGGCCCCCCAATACTTGCATACCCAGATATTTGCTTAAATGTTATTGTGGGTGTATCTATAAGGGCATTTCTAGATCTAGTAGATTGTGAACTGAAACACTAGATCTCAGGCTTCCACTTTCAGACTTGAACTGATACCACCAGTTCTCTGGGTCTCTAGCATTCCAACTGAAGATCTTTGCACTTCTTAGCCTCCATAATCATATGACCCAACTGTGTGTGTGTTTATGTGTGTGTGTTTGTGCATGTGTTTATATGTGTGTGCTTTTTATGTGCAATTGTGTTTTATGTGTGTATGTGTGTTTATGTGGTTTTGTGTGTGTATGTTTGTGTGTCTGTGTGTGTGTGTTCACATGTATGTATGTGTGTGGAGAGTGTGTCTGGGGTGTCTGTGTATGTGTGTTTGTGTTTTTTATGTGTTTTACAGGTGTTTGTGTGGTTTTGTGTGTGTTTGTCTATGTGTGTGTGTGTGTGTGTGTGTGTGTGTGTGTGTGTTATGGGAGATACATGGGGAAAAGTAGTCTAGTCTATGCAAAAACAAAAGAGACAGATTTTGACACCATATTGACTGATTTTGATTTTGTTAGTTACCAACTGTGTGGTCTTGGGTGAGTTACTCAACTTTTCTATATCTTAGTTCTACCATGTATAACACAGTGACACTAGAGCACTATTAGACTAATATGAGCATAATGGGTTTTGTAATATGTGCAGAGGCCACATAATGGTGTCTAGCACATGGTAAGTCCTATACTTGTATCATCATGAGAATATATTTCAGAAGTTAAAAAAGTAGAACATTTTAATGGGGTAAGATATTATGAATAAAGAAAAAATTTTAAATTAAGAAAACCTTTCATATTATATTTCTATACATCTCTTGAAAGACTACAGATAGAGGTCACATGTAAGCAAACTACACCCCATGGGCCAAATCTGGTCCACAGCCTGTTTTGTACAGCCTATGAGTTAAAAATGATCTTCACATTTTAAAATCTTTGGGAAACAGTAACAAGAAAAAATATTTTTGACATGTGATAATTACATGAAATTCAAATTTCAGGTCTATAAATAAAATTTTATTGGAGCACAGCCATACTCAGCCATTTCTGTCTGTGGCTGCTTTTCTTCTATAGCAACAACACTGAGAGAGACTACATGGCCCAGAAAGCCTAAAATATTTACTATCTGGTACTTTATGAAACAAAACTTTTCCAATCCTTCATCTAAGTCACTATGTCTTAGTATCAAAATCATCATGTGATTTTGGGTAGAAAAGTCAATTTGATAGGCAAATCCACTGAATACATATAATAATAATCTCCATTTCTCTAAATTCCCTTAAAGACTCCAGGTCTCAGATTTAAATACATCACTTAAATACTTCCCCCACATACTATTGTTTATTAGCAGCATGTATTATCTGTGCAAAATAGTGGGCTTTCTTATGGTCTTGTCACAAATGCTTTGAATGTACTTAGACCACACCCAGCCTCCTTTACCCCATATTGTATCTCCATCTCCTATTTCCCTGGTTTCCCTTCCTCCCTAAAAGACTCTCTTCTACTTTCATGTCCTATTTTTTCCTAGATTATTCATGTAAGAGAAAACATGTGATATTTGTCTTTCTGAATCGGGCTTATTTCACTTAATATAATGATTTGTAGTCCCATCAATTTTGCTGAAAATGACATTATTGCATTTTTCTTATAAAATAAAATGTCATTGTGTATCTGTGCCATGTTTTCTTTGTCCATTCATCAATTAATGCCTAAACTGAATCTGAACTGTGGCTATTGAAGATAATGCTATAATCAACATTGATGGACAGGTATAAGTTATCTCTGTGCTCTGCTGACTTAGAATCCTTAGAGTCATGAGTGGGATAACACTTTTCATAATGACTTCCATTGTGACTACACATATCCCCATCAAAAGTGAATACCTCCTAAATTTTATTGATATTTAAATCTTTATCTCTAGTCAATAATTTCCACTGGATTTTTAGTCTCAGATATCCCACACCCTATTTAACATTTCCACATACATGACTAATTGATACTTTTGATTTAACATATCTAAAACTGGACTTTGAATTCCCCACTCCCTCCCTGCTTTGGCAGACTCTTTCACTCTACAGCTTTCCCTTGAACTGTCGAGCTTGAGTGGCACTCACTACTAGTAACTTGGGCCAACAGCCTAGAAATGTTTTTTGCTTATTCCTCCCCTAATCTCCCATCAATCAGAACTAACAGGAAGAATCCATTCAGCCCCCAAATTCTAAGGAATCAACCTTTTCCATTAACATCTGTAAGTACTATGCTAGTCTAAAATATTGGCAGAGCTCACCTGGCTATTGCAATCACTGTCTAATTGTTCTACCTCCTTCTACCTGTATAAAGTAATATCCAAAAAGGGATATTTATGACTGTCATAAACAAATATAATGGACATATGTTAAGGATCTTAGTCATTCACTAATTAAAGAAGAATCAGGGAAGATTTTTAATCTTTGAGAGACTAATTATGTATAGGTAATTTTAGAATATGAGTTTAAGTTAAATGTAAATCTCAGGGTTAATATCTAAAAAGGCCACAATTATAATCATTGGAGATTTTATATATATATATATGTATATATATGTATATATATATAATATGTGTGTATGTGTGTGTGTATAAAATTCCCACAAATTAACCTTCATCAACAAAGCTGTAAAAAAGCCCAAACAGAAAGTCAAGGCCAGCAATATACCAAGAGAAAGCATCTCTTTTGGCATCTTCTGAATTTTACTTAAAATTATTTTGACACACCCTACTTTTCCTGTATAGAATAATATCCCACCCAGTAAACCAAAGGATAATTTTAAATCACAAACAGGGACACAAGTTAAAATACAAACTGCCTTATTATGCTGTACAGTACTGTGATCTTGAACCTTGCCATTGCCTCACCTATGTACCATCTTGCTATTCTGGCTGTCCTTGAAATTTCTACACTTACACTGAAACAGTGCACTCTTTCCCAGCTCAGGGGTTTTTCAAGTGTCCTCTGTTCCTTAGATATTTCTTTGATTGTTTCCTTGTGAAACAGGACTCAGCTTTAGCTCCAAAACACTTAAGTTGCCAATCTCTTCTTTCCCTTAGCCTCTTTTATCACTCTTAATAGCAAATGTCACTGTAGGTTTCAGTTTACTTATGATCTTATTTCTATCTTCCTCTGTTAAAAAGTGAATATCATGAAGACAAAGACATTCTCTTAGTCATACACAAGTGCCCACCATGCACACACTCAGCATAGTACTTGGCACAAAGTCAGTGATCAACAAATATTTGTTAAACTCACTTCTGAGTTCTTGAATAGATTCTGTCATTACATGACAACATTGTAATGGGGTTGTAAGACGAATTTCTAAACAGTCTTATTAATAATCACACAGAACAAGAAATAGGGGTTAATATCTGACAGAGATCAGAGGAATTAGGAGCAAGCCACCAGCTAGCCTCACCTCACCAACGCTGCCTCTACTTCCAAAGAGCTAAGGGAAGAAAAGAGAGCGACTTCCTGTCTAACCCGGCTTTTTATGTCTGTCCATTCTGCTAACTCATTTCCTATCTTCATAAGCTACATCACTTTCTGTCTATCTGTACAGACCTCCAGAACTCTAAGGCTGATGCTGGGATTACAGGCGTGTGCCACCACCTCCTTCCGCTAGTTCCCAATGTGACCTTGGAGTCACAGAGAACCAAACGGATTAAGGGCGTGTGCTAACTTGCATGACTATAGTTTTACTGCTAGCGGCTGGCTGCCAGTTTTTCCTCCGATCCTCAGATAAACTTTATTGGGGGACACAGATAAGATATCACCACATGGGGTGATACAGGAGAAAACTAAATCAGAGAATGAAATAACTAATCAGTGACTAGGTTGGCTTTTAGATGACAATGCCAAGATGAGTATTATAAAGATGAGTCCTGTTTTCCAATTAGGAATACTGTTGACAGAAATAGGAGCATATTGTGTGGTAAATGAAACGAAGTTTGGGGAAATGTTAGAAACATAAATAACAGAACTATCAATTTCAGAAAACTTATAGTTCTAGAAATTTAAATTTCAAGGTAATTCTGACTTAAATTCATCAGCATAAAATATATTGACTGCATCATCAGGTACTCATAAGATGTTAGAGGATAATGCTGCTATAGCCACTTAAAGTCACTGAAAAAGGCAAAAATGCCCCATTTGATGAAGGGTATATTTTTTTTCTGCTCATCTGAAAATTGTGGAAATTACTTAGACTTCACCAGAGTCCACTGGTAGGTGAAAATATGCAGTTGATACATGATCTGACAGATAGCCTCGGTTTGTCTCTCTAGAGACAGCAGCCTTCTTCTTGTACTCTGCTTTGTACAACCAACCGAAGTTGACCTTACCTACTGGGTTCTCTCTCACTGACTTCTGGGTGGATTTGACCAGTAGGGAGCTCAGTAGAAGATCAGAAGGAGAAAATAAAGTCAGGTAGTTGTTCATCTACCTTCCTCCCTAAGCCAATCTGATTCTTCTATGTGACTCCTTCCTGAATCCCAGAAACTGCTCCTTTGTCTTGTCCCTTCAGCTTGGAAATGATATTTTCCTTTGGTATTACTATGTGGTTCCTTGTGGTTTCCTTATACTGACCCATATCTCTGTAGTTTCCTTATGAGTAAGCCCACTTTAAATTCTTCTAATCCGAGGCTACCATATTTCCTATTGGTATATTTTATGTACGTCCTATACAAGCCATAGGGTATTACTGTATCCTGGTTAAGAGACTGGGTTCGAGAGTCCAACTAGACTGTGTTTGAAAAACAGATCTGCCATTTACTAACCTGTGTGACTTTGGGAAATGTCTTGACCTGTGCACCTCAGTGTTCTCATCTGGAAAATGGGAATGATAATAGTAATCTTCCCTCAGAGTTTTAAAAACTAAATGAAGAAAACATGTACAATAGCTGGCACAGAACTAATCACAGCATAAGGACTCAACTAATATTATTCCATGAAAGTAGGCAGTACAGTTTGAAAATTCATTAATTAGGATTCTGTTTACCATTTTATTGTTAAGTCTAATAGCTTGTTTGAAATAGTCTCCTGACTTCATTAAAGTAATTATTGCCTGTCAGTAAATGATGGGTTTGGATTTCTGCACATATGCTAGAATTTCACGCATCTTGCACTTCACAGCAGGAACCCAGTCTTAGTCAACACTTTCTTGCTCTGACATCTGCACTCAATTCGATGCATAGGGTCTTACTTAAGCAAAGACATAATGGTCCTTCAAAATAAAAATGTAAACAGGATTGGGGAATCTCATATTTGTTAACTCGATCTCTTACTACGAGCATACAGATTGTGTCATCTACATCAGTCTGTTAGCATTAGCACATATAAGTCACAGTGCAAAATAATGAACAAGAATCCCAAGAAATCAAAGCAGGTTGAAGAATCCCAAACAGAGAGAAAGGTTTACCAGTCCTATGACATTACAGAGAAGCCTAAAATTAGGACAAAGATCACAGTTAGGACTGAAGAGTTTGGCTACTAATAGCCATAAAAGAAGAATTATGGAATATAGTCAATATTTTAAAAGTATCTATTCAATACTTACTGTGGTGATTTGAATTAAATGACCCCTATATATTTGAATGTTGGTCCCTAGTTGGTAGAACTATTTTGGGAAGGATTAGGAGGTGTGGTCTTGCTGGAGGGAGGATACACTGGAGGTGGGATTTGAGGTTTCAAAAGCTTACAGCTATCCCAGTTCTCTCTCTCTCTCTCTCTCTCTCTCTCTCTCTCCCTCTCTCTCTCTGCCTTGTGGTTGTTGATCAGATATAAGTTCTCAGCTATTGTTCCAGCACCATGTTTACTTATCTGCTGCTATGTTCCCCACCACGATGGTCATGAATTCACCCTCTGGAACTGAAAGGTTCAACAAACTCTCCCTTTTATCCTTTTGTAAGTTGCCTTGGTAATGGTGGTCTCTTCACAGCAGTATAAAGATAAGACATCTGAAAAAAATTCTTAACAAGAAGTGAGCTAGGTAGGTACACAGGACAGAAAATAAAGATAAGACAGGAATCTGAAGTCCAAAGTTGAAGCAAAATGTTTGTAGAGAAAGGCAAGCAAAGTAGTTGGAGAAGAAAACAGAGAGCCTTAAATCCAAAATGCTTTGTAACTGAGTACAGACACCACTACCCTTTCTAATCCAGAAGCTTTCCCCATCCCTTTTCCCAAGACAAGTTCCAATTTCCTAGATGGTTACCCTCAAGCTCACAAATGTAATAATACTTTTTCTTGTTTGATTGGTTGTATCATTGTTAATTTATTGGTTGTATCATTGTTAATGGTATTGGAGATTGAGCCTAGAGCCTCATGCATCCTGGGAAACCACTCTACCCTCTACCAATTGAGCTATATCTCTAGCACTGAGATAATCTTAACATATACAAGTGGTTGGATTAAAAAATTAAGTTAGAATGATAAATAAACTTGGGCACACATACATAAAATGTACAAGTATATAAAGTAGTACCTGTTTTATGCTCCCTCATTCAGGTCCTGCCAGTGGCCTAACAGTTTTGTTGCTTATCTATTTTCATTTCTCATATTACATTATTCATAGGCAGGACCACTATAAGTCTGATAAAAACTAGATGACTTACTCACCACTAGTAAACGGAAGAGAAAACTATATGAACAGGGTTTATGA
Source organism: Neotoma lepida (assembly GCA_001675575.1). Lineage (NCBI taxonomy): Eukaryota > Metazoa > Chordata > Mammalia > Rodentia > Cricetidae > Neotoma > Neotoma lepida. The sequence continues at coordinate 176,189 of LZPO01116993.1, read as the reverse complement.
GGCTACAATGGGAAATTCTGGACACCAGGTCTATAAAACTAGGGGCAAGCTTCCATTCAAGACAGAGACATGCATAGGTTATGATGTGAGAAACTAGTGCCAAGGAAAAAACCAACACGAAATTGACAAAAGGGGAGGTGAGTTCCAGGTTATGTTGTAACCACCTGGCCCAATACTCTAACACTATTACATGTAGATCCTGGTTACAGGAGGAAGGAGAGGGATGGAGGAAAGGTAAAACAAATAATGACTAAATTGCCTAATCCTAAAATAAGTTGTCATAATGATAAATGTACCAACTGACTTTCTTAAAATCCCAGCATATGAAACTGTAAAACTACCAACCCCAAAGGCAAGTTGTATAATCCAAATTGTAAGAGAATTTTAGTTTTTTGCAAAAATAGGGGAATCTTCAAATATATGTGATTAAATAAGCATTTCCATTTATGTGGTTAACAAACATACATGATCAAATATTTTTCAGGACTTATACTTCATATTACAATTCTCAAAATGAATCTGTTCTTGTCTTCCCCTTGAAAGAACAATTCTGTCACATGTTCTTAAATAGCCAAGGACTGCCACATGTCATAGACTGGATTATGTAGAACCTGACCATAAAATAATAATGGAATTGTCAGCAATGTGTTAGAGAGATGGTCTCAGGAGGGAGTAATAGGAAAGCATCTAGGTGTGGCAGTGAAGAGAAGAAAGATAGACTGAGTGGTGTTACTGAACAGGTCATCATTGTTAGTTGTATTCACTGTGCGCTCTCATGGCAAACCCATTAGAGAATTCTATGAGATAGTGCAGGGAGCTGGGAGTAGGGTTATCCACAAATTGTTTTATTATTTATTAATTAAATTTATTCATTTATTTTACATCCTGACTGCAATTTCCCCTCCCTCCTCTCCTCCCATTCCCTCCACCCTCCTCTCTATCCCTCCTTGATACATTCCTCTGTTTCTGTTAAGAAAGGGTCAGGCCTCCCATTGGTGTTAACAAAGCATGGCATATCAAGTTGAGGTAGGACTAAGTTCCTCCTCTTGTATTAAGACTGGGCAAGGCAACCCATTATGAGGAATAGGTTCCCCCAAAGTCAGCCAAAGCATTAAGGACAGCCCCTGTTCCCATTGTTAGGAGTCCCACAAGAAGACCAAGCTACACAACTATCACATATGCAGAGGGCCTAAGTCGGTCCCATGCCAGATCTCTGGCTGTTGGTCCAGACTCTGTGAGCTCCTATAAGCCCAGGTTAGTTGTTTCTGAGGGCTATTTAGATAGTATGGGAGGGGATCATGGTTAACTCCCTAGCACACACTATATGCACTTCAGATCCCAGAGAAAGCATGTAGGCCGCAAGTAACAGGTGCTTGTGGTTAAAATTGTCAGGTGACTATATACAGAAAAAGTGAGTACCACAACATATGAGTAGAGCACAAATTGTCTGTTGTACCCCACAACTTCCACAGAAGATGACAAAATAAGTTCAATAGCATTTCAAGATATCTTCCAGTGTTAAAATTCTTTGAATAAAAAAAAATTCTTTGAATACATTAAGATGACATATGAAACTGTTCTAATAGCTTTAATATTTAAATTCAAATGATGCTGAAACTTGAAATTCAAGTTTCAAGAAGGCAAGAACCATGGGTGTCTGTGGTACTAATGTAAGCCCCTGTTTATCAGCGCTGTTTCTGGCACATAGAAAGCTCTCTAATCAATCAATATTTGTTGAATCAATGAAGAAGCAGGGAAGCATAATCAAAAGATATTCAATTCAGCTCCTGTTTACACTGGCCTGCTTAACTAGTCATCTACAGTATCTTATTTATTTGGACGGAAATATCTTCTCTCCTGGTGGTCAGTGAGTATTTTACAAATCACAATTATCAGTGAGAAAGCGAGTTTCTCTTTAACAACTGACTTAATTCTACAATATCACAAAAGACAGGATTTTAATTAATTTGCTAATAGTTCTTCCCTACGTACAGTCATTAACTCCAGCTGAATCCTTAGCTATAACACAATGTGTGCACATTTCTATGCCACATACAGATACATTTGCATACAAAGAAATAAATGAGAGACCATGCAAATGGGTTGATTTTATCATTATCAATTTTCTTTTATGATACACTCCCAAGTTTTGACAATTGGTTTAGCACAATTTCACTCCAAGTGCTTAAAATATACTTGAATGGGAGGAAATAGCATAATGCCTTTCCAGGAGCTGCAGAAAGAAAGTTCACAAGAAAAATAGGGCAATTTTACATAGCAACTTGTGTATTTACATATCAACAAGCCATTTAATGAAGAACACTAAAAATAGCAGATCAGCTAAGTCCAGAAGCTGCAACACAACACATCCTGCTTAATTCAAAACAATAGCAGTGAAACAAGTCTGGCTTGTGTTCTAATATCGAGGAAAACCAATGTTTCTTTAAAGGGGAAAAAAAGCCTCTGGCTTGTCTTCAAACCAGAAGGAACAGTATGCTGATCACATAGGCTGTGGGCCTTATCACCCGATCTCAGCCATCTCCCTGAACTCACTTCTCTCCCGAAGTACTGTCCTAGTGTTGACAGCGAGTCAATTAGTCATCAGTGACCAAGTGCCCACTGTGAGCTGAACACTGCACTAAGCATTACCGAGAGGAAACAAAGAAACAAGGTCCAGTTCCTGCCTTTGAAGACTTATCCCACAGCTGCTTACAAAGGACACACCGTCTTAAATAATAACCCCTGAAGATGCACAGAAAGCAAACCCAAGTAGTGCCAATTAAGGGGGAGAAAGGTAGAGTAAAACAAAATGTGCTTGAAATTTGAAAGCCCACAGAGTGAGTAGAGGAGAAAAGCAAATGCTGAAGATGTTAAGCTAGATAAGCATAGGAGGGGCAAAGCAGTGGCTTCACATGGAAGCTGTTTGGAGGCCACTTGGCCAGCACACTGTGTTTTTGAAAATGTGCATTCGACTGTTTATAACAGGCTGTATTCATTTCATTCCTGATTGCTTTGCACATTTACAGTTACTTACTGGCCTGGCCAAGTAAAGACATTAGAATTCGCTGTCCATGAATTAAAGACAGTCATTTAAAGTTTAAAATTATGGTTTGACCTTAGTACCATGGTACTCAAAATGTGGTCCATGGATCCAAAGAGGCATCTTCTAGGAGTTTTCTAGAGATGTAGCCTCTTTAATGAGTCCGTTTTCTATTGCTCTAACAAAGTACCTGAGATGATCCACTTATAAATAGGAAAGATTTATTTTAGCTCACAATGTTCAAGGTTTCAGACAATGGTTGGTTCCCATGTTTCCTTAAGTTCTGTGGTATGGCAGCATTGGAAAGCAGAGGAGGCTGATTACCCTGTAGTAACCAAGAAGTAGAAGAGACAGAAAAGTGAACTACTGTGTCTTCCAGGATTTCCCAGAGTTCTGTTGAATTGGAATCTTAAAAGCATTTCCATTGATTCATGTGCCCACTAAAGTTTGGGAGCCAGCAACTTAGGATAAATGGAAGAAAGCCCTGTTCAAACCAAGAGCAACCGGAAACAGGGACTAACTGATAGCATGGGGTAGTATAAAAGCTTTAATAAAGTTAAGATTATGCAAAAGTAAACAGAGCACAGATAATGTGTACCCTTTAAAGTAGCAGTTCCTAAGCACCAGCTGCCATCTGAGTTATCTGAAGCATTTATCCAACTCTCTGGTCTGACCTTAAGATTCTGATTGAGGAGATTTGAACTTACGTCAGTCTCAAATCAGCATATGAAGTGTCAATACAATTAATCTTATCAATAAAAAATCAGGAGTCATTTATTGGGGTAAAAATCTGAAAGATCAGAGAAGCAGGGGAGCAGCCACAGTCACTTCCTACCTCTCCTGTTCCTCCATCCAAAAGGGCCGAGATCCTCTCTCAGCCCTGCCTTAATACTTCCTGTCTCTTCTATGTCTACAGTCCTCCAAATCTCTATGGTCAGCTAATGGCTAGCTCTGCCCTCTGACTCCAATCAGGCTTTATTTGTCAGAACACAATAAAAATACCACACGGCAGGCATACATGAATGGCACTGATTGCTATGAACTGAATTGTGCCACTGCTCCTATTTTTATATTGAAGCTCTATCCCTAATAGAACTACATGTGGAGATAGTGGGGCCTTTAAGACATAATTAATGTAAAATGAGGTCAAAAGCATACAAGATTGATAGCCTCACTAGAATAAAGGGAGCAAAGCTCCTTTGTGACTCCTTCATTTGTTCACCTTTGCCTTCTCCCTATCCATATTTGTTCAGAGGGAAGGTCATGCAAAGACAAAATGGCCATCACCAAGATAGGAAGTGGATCTTTATCACAAACTGACTGTGCTGCCATCTTGAAACATAGACTTTCCAGCCTCTACAACTTTGCTGCCAGCCACAGGAATATGACGTAGAGATTCAGCTGATATTGACAAAGCTATTACCTGGATAAGTTAAGGACTTTTCCAGAGGAAAACCAAGACTTAAGGAGTCTTGGCGATATTAGCTTCTGAATGTATTAGCTGTATCCTGCAA